>PVJO010001219.1:0-183030 GCA_004026905.1 Hystrix cristata
TATTTTAATTTTTTAAAATTTTTTATTTTTACCAAGAACATGTATTGGTACATTATATACATAATGATCATAATCAACATGGTTATTTTGTACCTGTACATGATGTATCTTGGTTTTCCCCCCTCTTCCTCTCCCCTCCCTTCTACTCACCCACCCCTCTCTATTTGCAACAAGTTTATTTACACTTTTCCATTTTTTTCCCTTTCGTCTTACTTTTCTTTTAACCTTCTTCTTTATTGCCCTTTTCCCTATCTAGTTCTCCTCTCTTTTAAATACTATCTCTTTTTTTTTAAACATAATATCTATTATACCCCTTTGTCCTTGTTTATACTTATGGTTTCTCATATCAGAGAAACAATTCGATGTGTACTGATAAGTGTTTGATTTATTTCACTTAAAAGTATGTTCTCAAGGAACATCCATTTATATACAAATGACTCTAGTTGATCCTTTTTTATGGCGGTGTAGTACTCCATTGTGTGGAAAAAACACATTTTCTTTAGCCATTCATCAGTTGTTGGGCATTTAGGTTGTTTCCAAGACTTAGCTATTACAAATTGTGCTGCTATGAACACGGTTGTGCATATTTCACTGTGATATGATGATTTTAACTCTTCTGGGAAGATACCAAGCAGAGGAATAGCCGGGTCAAATGGAACCTCTAGTTGTCGTTTTCTGACGAATCTCCACACTGATTTCCACAGTGGTTGGACCAGTCTACATTCCCACCAACAGTGAAGGAGGGTTCCTTTTTCCCCGCAGCCCCGTCAGCACTTGTTATTGGTTGATTTCTTGATAATAGCTGTTCTTTCTGGAGTGAGATGATATCTTAGTGTTGTTTTGATCTGCATCTCTCAAATGACCAATGATGTTGAACATTTTTTCATATATTTATTTGCTATTTTTAGTTCTTCATCTGAGAAATGTTTATTCATTTCAGATGCCCATTTTTGGATAGGGTGCCATAAATTTTTAAAAATAGATTAAAATTTATCCAAAATTACACAAACCTGTAGGCCATTACACAAGCTTACAGACCACGATACATTTTACCTTTTGCTTTTGACAGTGAGCAATGTAAACAACCACATAAATGCAACATTAAGTCACAACGACATAAAGTTACTGTAGTACCTTGTGTACGTGTCACTGTTTTAAGTTTGGGTTATTAGGTTCTTATTTTTAAGATGTCGTTATTCCTCTGGATTCACATTCCCCTCCCACTTTGCCCTCTTAGATATAAGCTAATAGGCAAAGTATTCAAGGGAACCCCATAAATTTTGATTTGACAGGTCTGATGAACCTCCCAGGTGATTCTGAAGCAGGTAAATTGAAAGAGCACATTGAAAGAGATATTGACTTAGTATAAAAGTGGTCGGGTTTCTATGCTGAAAACATTAACACGTACCCAGAGAAAGAAAATAAGTTGGTTTAACAGTCTGAGAGAAAGAGACATCATGATTTCTTCATATTAAGATGCATCTTTGAGGAGGGGTGGAAGGGTACCATGCAGACAACACGGATACTATTGTAAACCCGTTCCTGCATGGCTATGTTGGCACTGTCGGCATGTTATAGATAAGATGTCAGGGTGTGTTCCAAGAGCGAGTAGGTCCAGGTTGTGTCTGATGTTCCGGGTTCTGTGTACACTAAGGCACATTCTGCACCTTTTGTATGGAGAGAGTTCTTACCAGCTTTGTTGCTGGACATGCTCAGGTTCAGGTATCTACACCAGGACTGGAAGGGGGATTGCAGACTATCAAGAACTACAGGAGTGCTGTTTACCCAGATCAACTAGTGGTAAATAAGAGGACAGAGTCTGGTTAGACTGCACGTGCCAGAGCAATACCACATGGCAGTAATTGTAACAACAGCCAAATTTGATTTCTAAGCTGGTATACTCCCACCTTTCGGGTTACATGGAAACTTTCCAAAGAGAATAAGGAAATTGGTATTTTCAAAGCAATAAATTTCCAGCTCTTTAATGTTCATATATATTCTTTCCTAAAACAGAATACAGCTGTGGTTGAGATTTTATTGTTATTCTAGTTATGCTTTCGTACCCTACCATCCTTCACAATTACGTGCCTCCTACTTTCCAGAATAAAGGCAAAACTTTCCTCTACATCTTATTATGTGTGACAATTAATTTTGATTGTCACCTTGACTAGATTGAGCGCTGCGTAGGTTAGTGAAGTGCACTTCTGGGTGTGTCTGGATGAGTAAGGAGGGGAGACCTTGGGGACAGTACCTTGTCCCTGGACCCTTCTTCCCTGGTGCTCATCCCCTGTGCTCCATTTCCTGGCCACCATGTAGTGGGTGGCTTTTCTCCATCACATTCTTCCACCATGATGTTCCTGTCTGGGAGCCAGCTGACCATTTGACTGAATGCTCTGAAACCAGGAGCCAAAATAACCTTTCTTCCTTTCAGATGAGTGTGTCAGGTATTTTTTTCGCCCTAGCAACAGGGAAGCACATAGCTCTGAGATTGAGTATCTCAGGAGTATCAAGTAAAGTAACAATTAAATTTGGTACCACAAACCCATGGTATGATTTCATGCCTTCCTCTGTCATCATTATTCATTCTTGCCCCAACTCCTTTTCCCTCCCTCACTTTTGCAGCATTGAGCACAGGACCTTTGCATTGAGCTATAGTCCCAGGCCTTTTGTTTTTGATTTTGAGACATGGTCTTACTAAGTTGCCCAAGTTTGGTTCAGACTTGCAATAGTCCTCTTGCCTCAGCCTCCCACAGTGTGGGAATACACGCATGTGCCACCACTCCCAGGTCTGTCATTATATCTTAATGTGCCATATATCATAATAGTATAACACACCATATTATGAGGTTAAATACAGTGTTACAAATAGAATGATGGGGCTGGGGATTTAGCTCAGTGGTTAGAGTGCTTGCCTCACAAGCACAAGGCCCTGAGTTTGATCCCCAGTACCAAAAAAAAAAAAAAAAAAAAAGAATGGTGCTAGTTGGGTGTAGTGGTACACATCCACAAACCCACCACTCAGGAGGCTCAGGCTAAAGGATTGGTGTGAGTTCAAGGCAAGCCTGGGCTACATAGTGAGTTCAAGGTGAGGCTGGACTACATAGCGAGACCGTGTCTTGAAAACCAACCAACCAACCACCTAAACAAACAAAGAAACCCCAAATATGACAATGCCATGTTTGTATCTTAAATGTCCTCCGGTGGTTCATGTGGTGAAGGTTTGCTCTCTAGGGTAGGGCTGTTGGAAAGAGATGGCCTAGTAGGAGGTCTTTAGGTCATTGTGGGTATAAACTCTGATAAGATCATGGGACCCCAGTCTCTTTCACTTCCTAGCCACAAAATGAGTGATTTTGCTCTGCCATACCCTCCTCCACCCTGTGCTGCCTTGACATAGACTCAAAGCAACAAAACCAACTTGTCATGGACTCAGATCTCTGAAACTATGAACCAAAATAAGCTTTTTCTCTTTATAAGTTGATTATCTCAAACATTTTGTTACTGTAATAGAAAGCCAACTGACACAAAAAAAATGGTACCAAGAAGTGAGTACCATTACTATATATCTGACGATCTAGAGAAGACTTTTCAGTTGGTTTGCAGGAGAAGTTTGAAAAACTTTGGAGGATCAAGCTAAATAAAGCCTAGAATGCTGTAAGTAAAGCTTAATGGGTGATATTGACGGAAGCTCAGAAGATCATTATGATGATTAAAATGCTCAGATCAAAAGATATGCTGATAAGGTTTCAGATGGAAAAGAGATTCTTTGGAAATCAGACTGGAGGTCACATTTGTTACATCAAGAAAAAACCTGAATGCATTTTGTTTATGAGCTGATGCTTTATGGCTTGGTGAAAGAGAATTAAAGTCAGCAGGGCACTCAGTCGGGGGCATGAACGATTGCATTTAGCCAAATTTACAGCCAGAACAGGGGCAAAGAGGAGCAGAGCAGAAAGAACTGAGAAGTTTACAGATTTGGAGGGGGGGGTGGTGGTATAAAAGCACAGCCAAGGAAGGTGCAGAAATTAGCACCATTAGAAAGAAGTCAAGAGCCTTGTACCAGGACAATAGAAAAGGTACTTTGAAGGCATCTGAGAATCTGCAGGGCCATCTGACCCATCACAGGCTAAGAACTGTAAAAATATAAATTTATTTTAAAGACTTTTCAGGGCAGTCTGTTGAGAGGAGAGATTTGGGGCACCCTTCCTGCTCAAGACAGACTTGGGATTCATTTCTCTGTATTAAACCAGCAAGGTCCTCAGAGGGTACTGCAGTCATGTTTCAAATCCAGATACTGCAGCCGTGTTTCAAATTCTTGCTGGTGGTAGACCTTGGTGTCATCCACACAATGCTTGTTTTACAGGCAGGCAGAATGAAGAATTAGGAGGCCATGGCAATTTCCACCAAGATGTCAAAGGAAAGGCTAGCAGGCCAGGTGGTGTGCAGAAGTAGCAGAGTCCTTGTAGTCAAACCCCTGGCAGGGTGAAGCATGAGACTATGACAGTGAAGCTGAAGCAGCAACGGAGACCCTGGGAAGATAGATGTGTCAGCAGTGAGGGAAGCCACAGGAAGTGAGTAAAGCCAGGGTGAGTGAATGGCTATGCGGACTGTAAGTAGTAAGCCCTGGGTTGAGCCCCACCCCGGCCCTTCAGAGCCCGAATCCTGCCACAGTATGCGCAGATGCTGGCTTTAAAGAGTTAGTGTTTGTCCTTCTGGGCTTCCATCTGTTTTCATCCAATTCCTCTTCATAATTTTCCTATTCTTCCCTTTTGGAATGAGATTGTTTGCCTTGTACTACTGTGTCTTGCAAATATGTAACTTGTATTTGATTTTTTAACAGGGGCTCGTAGTTTGCCTTGTGTCTCAGAGGAGAATTTAGATTTGGACTTTTGAGCAATATAGGAACAATTATGACTTTGGGTGTCTTGGTGTGGAATAAATAGAGTTTTCATTGTGAGATGGGGGCCAGGGACATAGTATTATAATTTGGATCTTAAATGTCCATTCGTCTTCATGAGATAAGCACTTTTGCTCTGCCATATGCTTCCAGTACAATGTATGTTTTGCCACAGATTCAAAACAACTATGCCAACCAAGCATGGACTGAAACCTCCAAAACTACAAGCCAAAATACACCTTTTATCTTTATAAGTTCTTTATGTCAAGTATTTTGTTATAGTTACAGAAAGCTAACTGACATACTGTCAGTTATGGGAAAGTCTATATTCGGATACATCATAGAGTAAAGGAATGGGATGATTATGCTTCACTTCACAAAGCCACTTCTATCACCTATTAATAACAACATGCCTTGTTCCTAAAGGCAAGTCATCTAAGAGTAATCAAATTGCTAATTGTTAAAAAATTTGAGATCATGGCACACATTTCATCCAGGCAACAAAATTATGGTAGAGCTTTGTATCTTATTTACTTACTTGTATATGTTAGAATCCAATTAAAGAAAGAACAGGGGTATAAAGGAGCTGTGTATTAACACAAAAGCGTAAACTAAAAAGTGAATGCCAACATTCCTAATAGAGTCTGATTTGGCTAATTGGTTTGACAATGAAGTTTGCCTTTGCCAATTAGATATGACACATGGTTTCCTAAACAAGATTCCTACACCTTCAAGATTTACAGATTATATGAAAGTATTAATAACACTTTTTTATAAAATAATATTGTGTTGGAATAGATGTAATAACATCAATAAGAGTTCAATTTTCCCAAGTTTTTTTTTGATAATATCAGGTTAAACAAAAATGGGTGAGAGATACCTATTTTTCAGAGTTCTTTTGAGGGGATATAAGTAAGAAGCTGGAATATACTTCCTTAGCTAATTGGGCTAGTTTTCAGGTCTGTCTCTGAGAAGACAGTTACTCTTCAGACTGAGCAGGCTGCCCTGGAAGGGCTGTGGAGTTTTCAGGAGAGGATCTTGGGAGGGAAGAAAGACATCCTTGTTAAAGGTAAGAAAGGATTTTTTTTGAGAAGCAAGATATTTGTTCATTTAACAAGCATTTATTACCGTGCAATCATTTTTCTAGATCCTGGAGAGACAGTCATACAAAAGGCAGGACATTTTCTGAAGTCATTCAGTTTACATGTTAGTGAGGGAGACAGAAATAGCATACACATTAATATTATTTTAGATCATGATGAGGGCTATAAGAGACAATTTTAGCATGAGTGGAGTGGAGGGTTCTGCTTCAGAGTGGGTGATCAAGGGAAGCCCATTGGATCAACTTTCTTTTTTCTTTGAGACAGAGTCTTGGTATATAGCTCAGGCTGGCTTTGAACCTGCTATGTTGAACAGGCTGGCCTAAAACTTCTGATTCTCCTGTCTCAGTTTCCCAAGTGCTGGGATTACAGATATGTGCTACCATCCCTGGCTCTGAATCAACTTTTTTTTTATTTTAAACCAAGAATATGTATTGGTACATTTTACATTTAATGGTCACATCATCACATTTATTGAATCAACTTTTGAAGTAAAATCTAGATGGTAAAATGTCATCAGAGGGAAGATTTGAGGAAAGAGCATTCTAAGCAAAGAAAGCCCAAAAGGCCTTGTGGTGGAACATGACTAGCCCATTGGAGGAGCGAACACAGTCCCTGCATCTGGAGGAAAGAGTGGAAAGAAGTGGTATGGGAAGTGAGGCAGAGGCAGACCAAATGGTGGAGCCCTGTGAGAATAACAGAGAGTTTATCTTTTATGCTGAATGCAAGGAAAACTCTTACAGAATTTTAATCAAGAGAACAATATCTGATTTATATTTTTAAACACTGAATGCTGGGTGGAAAATTGACTACAGGAAAAGAGAAGAGAAAGGGAAGTGTAGGGTGACCACCTGGGAGATGATGGCGATGGTCTAAGAGGGAAGTAAGTTGTCTAAAGAAGTGGGAGACTGAGGCAAGGTCCAGCATGTCTCAAATGTAGAGCCAAGAGTATTTCCTAATGTTTACACAACAGAAGGAGGACGAGGGAGAGAGGAATCACAGAACGTTCCTGTATTTTGGCCATTTACTAAGATGTGGGAAACTGGAGCAAGGTTTGGCAGATATTGAGCGCCTTTTCTGCCTGGCACATGTTACATTTGAAGTGCTGTCAGACATCAATATGGTAATTTTAAGGAATTACCCTGGATATATGAATTTTGGGCTTACCAGTAAATTTGGACTAAAAGTGTCAATTTAGGAGTCATCAACACGGTTAGTATTCAACACCATGTGTATTAGTTACTTTACCATCAGTGGGACAAAGGAATATATCTTTCCAACTTATGCTCCTGGTGACCTACCTGTTCTGACCAGGCCCTACCTCTGAACAGCACGTTCAGCTATGAATTTAGACTTCTCACTCTGCTTCCTGGCTGCCACGGATGGAACAGTTTTCCTCTGCCATGCCCTCTTACCATGCTGTTTATGCATGGTTGGATACTGCAATCATGGACTGAACTCTAAAACTTTGAGCCAAAACAAACATCTTTAAATTATGAGTATTGGGTATTTTGTCCCAGGGACAGAAAAATGACTAGTAAACTATGCTGCTCATTTCACTTGCATACCCTATACTCTGAATGAACTGTTTAGAAAATACGTGAAAACCAGAAAGAAGATTAATCTAGAGACTGCTTGCTAGACTCTCTTTTTTTGTAATTATTCCTTCATTCTGATTGTAAAATTGGGATTTATACTTTCAGTAGGGATCATATGAAGAATTCAATAGTTGAGAAGGGTAGAGTACTACTGCCAATCAATAGATATTCTTCACAGAATGCTGATTTTTGTTTGTTTTATTTTGTTTTTTGACACCCCTACCTTAGGCTCCTGAGTGCTGGGATAACAGGAGTATAGTCACACCCAGCTTCAGAATGTGTTTTGAAGTCACACTGCTTCTCTCTCTGCTTACTGGCTCCAAAGTCCAGTCTGGAACAATTGAAACCTAAATCACATATGGCATTCTTGCTGTGAGGGAACTTAGGTTTTGCAACCCTTCTTGGCCAGAAAGCCACATGAGAAGGATGTCACAGATGCTGAATTTGCCACATTTGTAAGAAAAATGGGGGCATTTTGTGTTTTTTAAAAATTAGCCCTTAACTTTACTGGAGATTTTAAGAAATCTTCTTGAAAAATTTTCATGTAAGGTTTTTTTTTTTCTTTCTTTTTCTGGTTTGCAGAAGGGATAAAGTAGCTATGGAAAACTGTAGAAAAGCTACCTTAAAGCTGGAGCCAGATTTTGAAACCAGCCTTTCACTGTTAACCAGAAGTAAGAGTTCACTGAAATGACCGTGAGAATAGCACTGGGGGTTTTCATCAGTGAGACCGGAAAAATAAACCAGGTCTGTTTGCTTTCTTGTCAAACATGTTCCTTACTTAGGGATTTCATTTTTGATGTTATTAATTTGGCTTGGGCTGAGAATGCACACACACACACACACACATACACACACACACACACAATGAGTGATCTTTGCATCTTTGTTGGTGACTGTGTTTTACCTCTTGGTAGATGTACAATTAACACAGAATGCAAAATCAGGAGTGCAGGCATTGATTTTGTTCTTCAGGCAGAGGCTAAGATAACTACATAAACCCTTAATGGCTATAAATACCTGTATTTTCTCTGCTTAAAAAAATCTTTGGAATATTGACAAAGATGTCTATGACTTATTTCAAATTATATTAGAAACATCACAGTGTAATGTGAATATAAATTTTCTCTTCTTGTGAAGGATAATCGGGCTTAGAACAATGGACCAAATTGAACAGTCTGCAGGATACTTGCCAATTATGACGTTTGATGTAGTTGATTGAATCTTAACAATAATAAATTACAATGACACCCAATAGTTTTTTTAGTTAAGATTTTGCAACTTTTTCTAAAGATTTTCTAACTTCCCATGTATTATCTCATTTTACTCTCACTTTTTAGGTAATTTTCTAAGTTTTATTTTATTTGATTATTTCTATTTTTGAGGATTTTAAGAAATGGTAAACTGAGATAATGATTTTGAGTGCGGAAAGTGCTTTTAATACCTATGAGCAATGGACGACATAAGAATGGTGTATTGTTATCACCTATGACTTGTCCTTTTGAATCTGGAAATTTCTAAGACACAGCAACCTTGGGTTCAAGTTCAATCTCACAAAACGCTCCTTGAGTGAAAATGGTGGTGGATATTATAAACAATAAAAAAGGAAAGAATAAGTGTTAAAATGACAAAACCATGAACTGCCCATCTAAAAGGCACACAACAGGTGAAGGGCGATGAGAAAAAAAGAATTAATAAAGTATAAAGAGCGAGTCTCAGACCCAGGAAAGTGGGTTTTAGGGCTCTCATGCACATCTGACTGAAGAGCCAAGACAGGCCCAAAGCCTCAATCTCCCTTTTTCTTTTTCCTTCTTTATTAAATGCGTGTGGGAACTGCATGTATGAGGCTAGTGGTTTAGTCCTGTGAGTCCCTTTGCTGAAAGAAAGTGTAAGTTTACTTTTCTCTGTGGTGGTGGGATTGTCTGACTATATAAATGTAACAATTCAGGAACTAGGGTCAAGAAATACAACTGCAGAGTTACCACATTCACAGAATGCTCTTGGTTCCAAGTGAACAGAAAACCCATCTCAAATTGGACCAAATTACAACGGGATACTATTTGCTTATAAATGAAAAGGCTAACAATAGATTAGTAGGGTTTGAGCAGTGCTCCAGCTCCATTTCTCTACAATTCTCTTAGGTCTCACATTTACATATCACATCGCCAGAAAGAATGGAAACCTTTTCAACTACTGAAAGAAAAGGCCCTTACTTTCACTTGAATCAGTTAAGGTGCCCTGGACATCTTGAACCAATCACTGCCCTGGAGGAATGCTCTGTGCTGACTGATTCATGTCTACAGAGGATGAATCCTGCATTATAGCTTCTGAATTGGTGGGGACAAAGGAGTCACATTATAAAAATCTATGGTTGATTAACAATAAGGCAAATGGTATATTCTCAAGGAACATCCATTTACATACAAATGACTCTAGTTTATCCTTCTTTATGGCAGTGTAGTACTCCATTGTGTAGAAAAGCCACATCTCCTTTAGCCATTCATTGGTCGTTGGGCATTTGGGTTGTTTCCAAGACCTATCTATTACAAACTGCACTGCTATAAACATGGTTGTGCATATATCTCTGTGGTATGACGATTTTAACTCTTCTGGAAATAAATCAGACACTCATGAGCACACATCGAATTGTTTCTCTGATATGAGAAACCATAACTGTAAATAAGGACAAAGTAGTGTAACGGATATTATATAAAAGGAAGATAATATACAAAGGAAAGGAGTACCAGAAAGAGGGAAGGGGGAAAAGCAGGAAGGGAAAAAATGGAAAGAAAGGGGAAAGGGAAATCATGGAGAATTGTAAATAAACCTGCTGTAAATAGGGATGGAGGGAACAGAAGGGAGGAGAGGGTAGAGGGGGGAGAACCAAGAGACACCATGTACAGGTACAAAACAAACATGTTAAATGTGATCAATATATGGACAAGGTGCCAATACATACTCTTGGTTAAAAAATAATAAAAAAAAAACAATAAGGCAAATGGGATGGGAGACTGTCTACAAGGTTCATGTATATACATCAAGGCATGATCCCACTTGCACTTACCTTAAATACTCTTGTCCAGTTATTTCTCAAACTGCACAGAGAGTTGGTGGGATGCCTGAAGAGTTTTAATGTATCGGGGCTACAATAGGCTCCTAAAAACCAAAACCTTCTGGAAGAATAGTCTGAGGATGCGGATATTTGACATTGAACAGTACCTCAGGAATAAGTTTAGTTAAGAATCATGAGTAAAGGGATGTTAATATTAGCAGTCTAAAATTGCCAAAGAGTCAAAAAATTGTTGTCAGCTATGTTCAGAGGCAAAAAATAAAATCTTCTTTTCTTTGTCTCCTCAAAAGGAATTTCCATGAAATTTCATGGCTTTGTGATTACATAAAGATCTTTACTTTCTAACACTGTACCTTCCTCAGGATGCATTTCTTAGTGATTTCATATTACATAGTTAAATTTTCTCCTTTGGTGACTGCAATGTATATGTGATATAAGGCTTTGTGACATGTGGGTAACCAGATCCTGGGAAGAAACAGTGTTGAAAAATATTATGAAGTTCTGAAAGTCCAGGATAGTGGAGATTTCTTTATTTGGATTGTGCAGCATGGAACTGAACAGAGACTAGAGCTCCTGGTGGCAAATGTCAGCAACCTCAGTCCTCTAGCCGCCTTTCCTGAGGCCCGACAGCACACATCTCTTCCATTTATAATGCAGTGTGTGCTGAAGCAGGATTGAGGGCAATTGACAAGGGGAGTTTTGTCCAGGAAGGGTTCTAATCTGTTAAATGTCTTTCATAATGTCTTTCTCCAAGTGGGCTGAAAACTGGGTCCTATAGTCATCATGAAAAACATCCTGACATATTTAGACTGGTTTCTATCTCAGGTCTCAAGGGCTTACAATGACAGGGGAAATGACAGGAAATCTTTCTAATTTTCTGTTTTTGCACTTTGGATTTTAGTACCGTTTTTTTTTATTACTAGCTATGAAATTCAAGGCAAATGATTTCACCCTTGTGCTCCTCCTGTAAGAGAGGGATAATGCTGTCCCTTCATTACAGTGCTATGGGTTGGATCAGATTAGGTAGGCATGTAGGCATTCTTTGCCTATTACAAAGGTTTACAATAGTAGAGAATTATGATTTAATCTTTCAAACATATAAAATGGTTTGGAATGCTTCAACCATGTAGTTTTTGAATGTGTCTAGGATTTCTTTGTTGTAACAGGAATTCTTACTGCAGAGTAATATAGTTTGATCATTCTAAAAAGCAAAGCACTAAGATGCTTTTACTTTATAAAATTAGATACTGAGAAAAAACTGTAAGCAAGTCCTTTGGCTGTTATTATACAAGTAGAATGGCAGCAGAATGGCAGTTAAATCTCTGAAAACAGGGATCCAACCTCACCATTAGCACAGTGCCTGTGATTTCATTTGCTTTAATGAGCAGGAGAGAGAGAATTCTTACTGTGACATACAGAACTGTTAAGAATTGGGAAAAATGGGGCTGTGACAGAAGGACACAGGATGTATGTCCTTCTTCAGATTAGTTCTAAAGCCCCTTCATGGTTGGCCATGTAAAACATTTAAAACCCTTACTATAAACTGCATAAAATAACATTTTATTCAGTTGTAACTCCTTTGTTATGCATTAATCAGGATCTATGGGAAAAGCAAACTAATCCTCCTCTCATTCTAATCTTGAGGGAGATCACAGAAGCTGGCTCTTGCGCCTATTCAGAAGTTCCAGGGAAAAAAAAAGGAGATGGTGAGTTCTACTGAAAATGGCAGGGAGGTCCCCGTGTGCCTCTCTGTAAGGGAATATTGAAAAAGAGTACCTAATCTCTGTAATCCCTTGCTTCAAGCAACCACCATTGTGGAACTGGAAGATGAAGAGACACAGCACTGAGGAGGTTATATGGTAAGAAGTATCTGAGAAGGATTTAAAACAAAAAATCATTGTATAATGTCTTTCCCTTCATCTATCCCTTGGCTCTGTTTTCCCCAAGGTTACATCTTATCCATTTCCCTTTCTGGACACAAAATGCTTGATTTTGATACAAAGGCTATGGGCTTTGTTGTATTGGAATCCTCCTCCTCCTCCTTGTAGTCTTTGTGGACTCAGAGAGAAAATAAAGGCAGGTAATTGGAGGGATTTCTCCTCCTCCTTTCACCAAGTTATAAATGGGAGAAAAAAGTGTCTGGAGGAAAAAGGGGTGCCTGAGATGTTTTTGGACCAGGTCACTTTACGTCATCAACCAAAGGCATAGCTGAATTCTCATATTCCTGACTTCAGAAATTATTTTTTCTTTTACATAAAACCCAGGACTCTAAATGAACTGGTTTGAAGTTCGAGACATTTCTATTTCTAGTATCCCATTCCATTCACTCCAAATATCCCCACTAATATCACAGGAAAGGAAACTTGAATGGACACTGTAGTTACTGGTGAGCTCCACATCAAGGTCATTCCCAATGAAACTCTTATGGATCATATATCATGACAAAGAACTCAGACAGCTCCTGGTGATGTGATGCCTCCATATTCTATCTGGTGTGAACCAGACTCCATGGTGGAAAGAGGATTTTAGTTCAGGACATCCATGTGAGTTTCAACGTGTGGCTCCATCTCTAAACTTACCTGATATCTGACCACTTATAAGGTGGTAAACCTTAAACCAGCTAATAGGCCCTCAAGAAAGTGAAATGAGAATAGGAGCAAAGAATATTTGTAAAACAGACAGGTGACATCTGAAATGAAACCTGTATGGACCTATGCCCCTTTGGATTTTAAGGATGGTCTGTGAGTTTGGTGGAATTTGTTAATGGTTCAGAAGAATAGGGAGCCAGGGCAGCCAGTTGGGCAAATCCCCGGGTCTCACTCTCTGGATCTGTCAGAACTATTTTCAAGTATTTCAACTTCGGAAAACTGAGGCAGAACGATGCCATTTTGCCTCAGACATAAAATCCCCAAACAATGAACACTACCCCACATTCTATAATCCACCCATCTCTTCATTCTTTGTGTGTAGGTTTATTTTGCTTAAACACACAGTATTCCCAGCTTCAAACTAGGAGAAACTGGAGCAGTGGCTCAGAAAGTAGGCTTGTAACCTGGAGAGAGGAAAGATTTGGAGTATAGAAACCCCAAAACCACAGGGATATGTTTCTCTTCTATTTCTCTCCAGGAAATAAACAGTAAATAAAATAAAAAAGATAACATCAGCAAATTTCTGTCTTATCAGTTTCTTTAAACCTTGAAGGATTTTTCTTTGTTGTTGTTTGGTGGTGAGCATCCAACCGAGGGCCTCATGTATACTGTGCTAGTACTCTGCCACTGAGCTACATCCCTAGTCCCTTTAATTGCCCAAGCTTACCTCAAAGTGGTGTTCCTCCTGTCTCAGACTCCCAAGTAGCTGGAATTGTACGCAGGTACTTCCACACCTGGCTCTAAGGTATTTTTTAAGGTAGACTACTACTATTCAGGAGAGTTAATATATCATTTAACGTCTTGCTCCCATCTGTCTTCCTCCTGTGACAGCTCTAAGAGTTCAGCCAGTTCTCTATGATCTGCCAAGTAGCCCCTGCTCTAATTTCCCTCGTGCTAATGGATAAAGAACATGCATGCCATCACAGAAGAGGTGTGTGAAATGCAAATTTGATCATATATTCATTAAATAAATATTTACTGAGTTTCCTTTACCAGCTAATACTCTAATTTCTGAAGATCCCCTTCAACAACTTTCTATCACTTATGGAATTGTATGGTTACCCCTCTCTCCTGCCCTCTCATCTATTTCATGTGCTGGTTTTTCAACACACCGGAATTCTTTTTGTTTCCCAAGAGTGGTGTACCCACTTAATTTTTGGCTTTGCTAATCCTTCTACAATGAAAACTCTTCCTTATCTTGATGATCTGAAGAATTCTTATTCATCCTGTAATACATGTCGAAGGGAATTTTCTTTTTATTTTATGAAAAATAAAATGATATTTTAGAAAATAAAAGATTCGTAATCAAGTAATAAGAGAATAACAATAGTTAATAGATTGTATATTGTTATCTTCAAATGAGTTACTCAGAGTACAAGACATAAACAAAAAATATTCTTACCAAAAAAACAGTGAGAGACTCCCAAGATGGCAGAACAGGTAGGGTCAGTCAGACACTCTAGGGATAATCACCCACAGGTGGAACAGTAAGGGCTGGCGAGGAATGCAAGTGAAAAGAATACACACAGAAAGGAAGAAAATAGGATCAAGAATTACAGAAGAGGTAACATAACGACCCAGACAGAGATGGGAAAGGCTGTGGTGGGACATGGCACAGCCCAACCGCGGCACAGTCCAACCGCGGCACAGCCCCAAACCCCATGGAGAACAAAAGGACTGCAAGATACATGTGAAAGAGACCTGAACAGATCATGGAGATGGATGAGGTGGTGCGGCATGCATGGCAGAGACTGGAGAGTCTGCAGGGATCAGTGGGATAGCGTGGCAGAGACTAGTGGGATGCAGGAAGAAAAGAACAGCGAACCCAAGGAAAAAGCATGAGGCACGGTGCTGGCATGGCTGTCAACTAAAAGGCTGCATAAAGATCCTTCTCTACACATGGAGGAACGGAGAATTAAGAACAATGTTATTTATGGAGTGAGAGAAAACAAGTCGAACTGGACCACAGCACCCCCAGAAACCCTGAGCCCAGGGTCAGCGAGTGAAAGTGGAGCAGCGCTCCAGGATAGAGACCTGCAGATCACAAAGGGGCGGGGATCGCCATTTTGTTTGGGAAAGGACGCTGGGCTGGAACTTCAGCGGCAGAAGGTAGCAGACGGCAGAAATAAATCAGCCAGCAGCAGAGAACTAAGACTTTGTTAATGTGATGATCAACAACCAGTATGAGCCCCCCAGAAAAATAATTGGTAGTTCACTGTGAGGTCTTGTCACTACCCTTATCACCCTCTACACTCAGCACAGTGCTGGGCACAGACTGCACCTGAACACCCAATATAAACAAAGACACACTCAGATTGGAGTTCGGTGCCTTAAAAATAGCCACAAACTCAAAACAAAGTGTTTCTTATTTATTTTATTTTATCTTATTTTTGTTGTTATGTGTATTTTTATCTGTTTAAGTCCTTGCTCTATTGTGTCTTGATTTGTTATTATTCTTTTCCTTTTCTCAACTTTAGCTTCTGTTTATATCTTTTTCTTTTTTTTATCTTACTGCTATTCTTCATTTGACAGTATTATCTTCTTAGTTTTTATCCATATAATACTGTTTATACGTTTTTAAAATTTTAACTGTTTAAGTTTCATATCTTGTTCATTAGTTTTTACTTAGTGCTATATTCCTCCTTCTATACAATACTCTCTGCATTTTTATCACATTATATAACACTATTTCTATTAACAACATTTGTGAATGTCCCTGTCTACCTATGCTGAACCCGTATATATATCCTTCTTCCTTTCTATCCAATATAGTTTATAGAGGGTAAGGGAACTTCCCCACACACACTCATACCCCAACTTACTTTTACCCATAACTTCGCACCTGACCTCTTTCCCCTTGGTTTCATGGTTGTTGTCTACTTGTTTAACATTTCTATTTTTGTTTTTTTTCCCATGCTCAATTTAACATTTCTTCATCCCTCACTTCTTATATGTACTCTCTGAAGCAATCCCCTACCACCTAATCAAGCATAGAACTTCTCCCCACCCTCATTTCTCGATACCAATTTTGAATATATTGTTCCCTGATACCCCGTCCCAAATACACAACTTCAAATCCTTAATATTAATAGAATTCTTTGCCCCTTTACTACTTCCTTAATTCCATAGTACAGAACGTAGGACTTAGAGAAGGAAAGAGAAAAAAATAAATCTTTTTTTTTTATTATTCCTTCTCTTTATAGTTTTATTTCTCTTATTTTACCGCTTTGGCTTTACCCAGACTTCTCCCCACCCTGGGCTTTGGAAGGTAGATCCATTAAAACTACTGTTAAATATAAGGGTAAAGAAAGGATTTGGGAAACATACATGCAATGACCCGCTGAAATAACTAATTGATGCTCCTGTTAGACATTTCATCGACTTAAATTTGTATACTTTGTTTTTGTGTTATTTAGTATCTCCTTTTACTGTTTCAAAGTTCATTAGGTTGTTTTACCATTGTAGAATTATGCTTCCATTGCTTCAGATTCAATAGTTGGCTAGGTTCTACACCTTGTCTAGAGAATAGACAAAGGGAAAGAAGAGCAACTTCAAGGACTCTTATATAGAAATGGTGTAAGACTCAAACTAGAGAAACTGTTTCAAAGTGAAATATTCTAGTAGCAAAACCTAGAGACAGAGACAAAATCCTTAAACAACCGAAGCAGCAAATACAAGAACTACACAGAAAAAGTTGAAAACTACTTACAGTAAAGCAACAAACTGCTAAAAAACTTTATATAACTACAACTCTTCTCACCTCCTAACCCCCATTCAGTAGCACTTCCCTCAAAGAGAGAAGAAAATCTGAAAAAAAAAGAGGGATATATAAACATAAACAAACACAACTTCAGACAAGAAAATGGGGAAACAAGGGAGTAGAAGACTCCAAATTCCTCCAACCCTCCTAAGGCAGAACAAGATGAAAGAAAAGTAGAAGAAAACAAATACCAGATAGCAGCAATCTTGGTGCACTTGGTACTTAGCGTGATACATAATAAGTCATGTGATACATATTTGTTGAAAGAATAGTAGCACAGGTATAACTTAGGAAATCAGCTTCTCTATGTATTTATCACTAAATGTCATTTCTTAGGACCTCATTTCCTTTTCACTATATACAACTCTCTCCCTAGATAATCTCACTTAATTTCATTATTTCAATACATTTCTATGTTGATAAGTTCCCAAAATGTATCTCTTCATCAAAACTTTCTTCCTAGTTCCTGCTCACATGTCTGACTGCATATCCAACAGCTCACCTCTTCCTACATGCCTCCCCCACATTCCCCCACATTTCAAATGTTATGTCTAACAACGAAGTTCATCTTTCCCTACATTCTTGGTTAGATTGTACTAAAAAATCCAGACCCTCAGTCTTAATTCATTTTCTGCTTTTAGCATACTATCGATCAGGTAACTTATAAAGGAAAAAATTCATTTCCCACAGTTCTGGAGGTTGGAAGGGCCAATATCGAGGTTATCATCTGGGTGGTGATAGCCTCCATGCTACATCCCCAAATGGCAGAAGGGCAAGTGGGCACACGAGAGACAGAGAGTGGGAAGAAGAAAAAAAGTCCCAGAGGTCACTAAGTGCTCTAACAAAGCCACTTCCCAGATAACTAATCTTTTCCTGTGACAAAGGCATTAATCCAATCATGAGGGTGGGGGCCTCATGACCATTTTAGATCACTCCTTAAAGTTCCCACTTCTCAATATCTTCATAGCAGCCATTGAAATTCAACATGAGTTTTGGAGGAGACAAACTATAGCAATCCCCAAGCCAGGAACCAAATTTACCACTGAAGGTTTCTTCTCCTCCACCAAACATCCAAACCATTACACATCTAGTACTTTCTACTTGTAATACAGATCTAAAATCTCCTTTGAGATCAAATCTTCACCTCAAATCTTCATCTCCACTGCTCCTTTACTACTCCAAACTGGTCTCTCTATTATCATCCTGCCCTGTATGTACTCCCCACAAACAGGCAAACTAATATTTTTTAAAATGGAAATAAAATCTTGTCCTCTTTGCTTAAAAATGTTCAGAATTGTTCAAGTCATGAAAGATTAAGTTCTTCCCAAATTCTTAACATGATTAAGAATTGCATCTTCACTGGCTCTGCCTTTCTCTCCCAAGTTCCCTTGAATCCCTCCCCTTCACTCTGTACACTCCAGAAATACAGGCTTTCTCTTGCTCTATAATGGGCTAGAATTTTCCCTACCATATGGGAACAGATGCATGACAGTTCATATTATTGCAGTCATTCAGGGATGCTTAGAGTCACCAGATTAAATTATGGCTGCCAACCATCACTCAAATGAAACAAATTGCTAATTAAGAGAAGGCGATATGAATATGTGTAACTTAGCACTACCAAAGTTGAGAAAGGAGTGTATCAACCTATTTGTTTGAATTAAAATTAACTGGAGTCACTTAGGATACAGTTTATCTTGGAAAAATGGAATTGTCACTCTGTTGATTTACTACTCTCTCTCTCTTTTTTTTTTTTAACTCCATTGATTTATCTAAGACAGGTAAATCTTTCTGCTCTGATGCACTAGAATTACTATGGAAAATACATATTGGAGAACTTCAAATCTACACTTTAATAAACTATACCTAATTATATTTGAAAAACTGCCCTGAAGTCCTACTCTGTATTTCAACAAGGTATTCAAGCAGTTGAATGATGGAAGGCTTATTACCGAACTGTCTTATTCATGAATTCTACCAATGCAATTTATTTTCACATTTATCGTAAGTAATAAATCACATGTTGTTATCAAGATGCAAATCACATTTTATGATACGGTGCCTGTTCTCTTTATTGCATTTCTTTTATTGCTTAGAGATTTTCCCCAGTAGTAAGCCAAAGTGATTTTCAAAAAAATGAATTGGAAAAGATAGCAACCTTTAAAATTCCATTTCCCTCTACTGTGGAAAAATTTCATTGCTATAGTCAGTACTTTAATAATCTAGGTAGAAAGCAGTTATAGAAGCTTGGTAATTTCAAATATAGTTAAGGATCAGCAAAAACAAACCCCAAGTGGTCTGATTTTATTATTTAGGGAGGCCGTGCATCATAACAGTGAGGCTTTGGCCTGTGGATTCAGAAACTTTAGTTCAAATTGCTGGGCCAGCATAGATTTGGGATGATAATTTCTCTGTGCCTCTGATTTCCCTGGATGATGTTACATCTTCTTGTAAGGTGGTGAGATTTAAACGACCTTAGCCACCAGTGTGATAGATGGCACATAGTAGGGGTTAATAATTGAAGTTTAATGAACTATAATGGTACCATTTTTTTCATCTTCTCCTGATCTTATTTATTCCCAAAGGAAGACGCCAAGATGCCTTTGGTGTTCAAATCACTGAGCAGCTGCAATTGATATGGTGACTGATTCTATTGATTTCTAAAGGATGTGGGTTTTCTGGAAGATACGTTTATCCTGTCATGGTTCACTAGAGAGTTTAGTGACTTTGGCATTAGTACTATTGCCAGGAGTCTAAATTAATAGGTCTTGGCTGTCACAGAATTCTGGTGTTATTGTGACTTATACTGCTTGTGTTTACAATTCCATTCTAAAGGGATAGAGCTTTTTACATAACTACATGATCTCTAACCTTTCTGGAACACTAATTACTAGTCCATTCATTCTTTTATTTAGGCATTTAAGTATCTGCTGAGTGTGGTCTACACACTACACACTGATCTAATCAAAGAGGAAACAGCAGTGATTAAATATACAAAAATCCCCACCCTCTGTCAGGCAGGAAGTAAACGTACAGAATAAATAAAATATATAGCATGCAAGGTGGTGAGGGACACCACAGAGACAGCAAGGGAAGGAGAATGTGGAACGCCAGACAGGGGCCTTCTGGCTTTAAATATGGGGATCAAGGAAGGTGTAATTGAGAAGGAGACACCTGAAGAAAGATACAAAGAAGATGGAAAGCCACATGGACCTCTGGGGGAGCACTGCTTCAGACGGAAGCAAGGAGAAGTGTAGAGGCCAAGACATGGAAACATGGATACTGAAAGTAATGAGGAGCTCAGTGTGGTTTCAGTGGAGCAAGAGAGGCAGAGCACGTGAGGTACCCAAGGCTAGGCTTGAAGGTTGTTGGAGGGACTTTGACTTTTAATCTGAAGGATCATGAGAGCTACACACAGGGCGTTAAACAGAAGGGTGGAGTGCCTTCCGATATGGCATGAAGCATGTCATCCCTGCGGTCTAGAACCCACCTTGGAAGTGGCCCCACAACTGGTCCTCTCAAAGTTCAAGTGCCCAGTGAGTCTTTGGGTCCTGTGTAAATTTTGTGTCATTAAAATCCATCCCCAAATGGAGACTACACAATTATAGCACAAGAGAATGGGGAATAAAAGCTGGAAGATCAGTTATGTAATGCAAAGAATGTGTTCTAGATGTTTCTGAAGAACAGAATCTGAAATAGAACAGGGAAGGTTAGAGAGAAAAACAAGAAATTCTCATGCCCCCAGCCCCTAGAAACCATCATTCTGCTTTCTTGTCTCTATGAATTTGACCATTCTGGATATTTCATATGAATGGAATCACATAGCATTTGTCCCTTCATGATCGGATCTTGGTCACTTCCTTGTAGATGGGGCAAAATACTTGACACTTGCAGCTTAGAGGAGGAGATTTTATTTGGGTTCATGGTTCAGAAGTTTCACTCCATGTTTGGCAGGCTTAAACACAGAAACAGCATGGTGGAAGGGCTTAGTGGAGGAAAGCTACTCACCTCCTGACAACCAGGAAGTGGAGAAAGAAGAGAGGAGATGGGTAGAAAGAGCGACCCTTCCAGGTCATGCCCCCAGTAACCTGCTGCCCTTGACCAAGCCAGATCTCTTATGGTCAGTCAGCTATATCACCCTCACGGTCCATCCTCTTCCAAACACCCTGCCTCTGAGGGCATGAAGCCTTTGGGGACATTCTTGATATAAACCTTAACATTGGCTTATTTCACTTAACATAATATTTTCATTGTTCACCCATGTTGCGGCATGTGTCAAAACTTCATTCCTTTCTAAGGCTAATGTTCCAGAGACTTGAGCTCTTTTAAAGTCTACTCCTTCGGGTCAGCATCACCATCTTGGACTTTTCTTCATTTGTTCATGTTACCACGGCTTCCCCAGACTGTGATTTGGGGGAGGCAGATAGTTTAAATCAGGGAAAAGGGTAGTTTTTTCCCTACTCTCACAGGAAGAAGACATTCGAGATAGGTGGCCCTGGATACGAGTTTAGATTCAAAGACAGAGGCATACAAGAATGATATCTCCCGATGGACTCTATTTCTTTTTGGAGTACGGGGGGGTGGTGTTACTCTACAAAGAATGCATGAGCTAACTAGAAACCCACATGCCCTGAGGCAGTCTATTCCAACTGTCTCCCTCCTGGCTACCAGTTTCTTTTCAGTTTTGCTGTACAAGGTCACAACTAGTTGTGTGGCTCTGAAAAAATGAGACCTTAGACTATATAGCTATTTTAAAATTGGGAATACAGCTTCTGCATCTAATGATTCACGGCTTATTTGCGCATTATGATAAAGCACTGCGTTGTGTTATTTTAACATGCATCTCAAGGGACACAATGCTGTGCAGTAAGCACCTTGGAAAGTTATTTGATGTCAGTAATACAGAGGCAGCTCTCTCCTTTCTCCCATGAGCCTTCAGAACAAAGCAGTTTCTTGACAACCTCAATTAAAGTTGAGTCACACTGAGATGAGAGAAACAGGAGAAGGAAAATGATGAGAGGAAGAACGGGTACAGCTGAAGATTCTTCTCTGAGAAAAAGCAACGGGAGGCTGCTGGCCACTGTGGTGATAGGGCCTGTTCTCTACAAACTCTCCAGAAGAGGGAGTGACCGCTCCCTATTACCTGCCCTTTCTCTGTTCAGGACCTGAAAAATAAAAGCTAAATGCATATGCTGTCCTGCCTCAGAGGAAAAAAATCCTAAACCTCAAGGCAAGTATATGAGATATGATCAAAACATAAGGTGAATCTTTAACTTTTAAAGGAATATTATATAAAAGATACATTGCCATTAATCCCCCTCAGAATACTCCCATTCACTTTGAACACACTTGTCCCATCGTTCTTGTGCTTTCTGAAGCAGTTCTGGAGGTTCTCTTTCAGGACTTTAGTTGGGCTGTCATGGGTGCCTCAATGTTCCAAATCAATTAAAAATGTTTAGTTTTCACAGTCATTTTGATTGTTGGGAAGAGTCAGAAGTCACATGGTGCCAGATCCAAGGGCCGAGGATGCACTGAAATGTTTTAGGAGCATCCCTTTCTTTTAGCTGGCACTTGGCAGCGGCATTGATCATATTGACCACATCTCATAAAGAACCTCATGAAAGAGGACTTTCAAAACTTTCAGAAAGTGACAGGAATTATGGGATAAGTGTTTGAAACAAAGGGGAATATTTCGAGGGGGATTAATGTCAATGTGCCTCTTACTATAATAAATTTTAAAAAATTTAAACATGTACTGTATATGTCGATCACACTTCAGAAAACAGAAATGAAGCGATAACTGAAAACCACTGAAGCGCTTTTTTTTTTCAGGTACAACATACAGATACTACAGATTTGCTTAAGGGTCTATAGAACACTTTTAGCCCAATATTAGTAGTTACAACAGCCATCTCTTTGAACTGCTTCATGTAGCAGGCATAATTTTTATGAACAACATTGAAAGTTCAAATGTTTCAGGCTACTAAACAATACATTTATCCTTGCTCTGTAGGTATAAACATATTAAGATACAAGTAATGGATCCTTTGTACAAAATAACATAGCAGGAAAGGGCTAGATAGGAAGGATGCTGGAGTATATTTAAGGAGAAATTGAACAACTAAGTCTTAGACAAAACAAAAATTGTAGACCCAGGTCTACAATTCTCACCCCAAAACTTCATAGACATTCACTGTGAAAGTCCTATGAATGAGGGGACTCAGCTCCTAATTGTAGTCACTCTCAGGTGAAGTCACCAGCAGAAATAAAGACTGCCATACTTAAATCTATATCCCGAGTTGAGAAAATCTGATTCAACAGTTTAGAGTCAGAAATCAACCCGGAGCTACCCCTAACATTTATATTTCCTAGATCAAAAGTGTTGTCAGAGACCCTCACACTAAATATATAAATATTGATATTTACAAACCAAGGTAATGACAAAATGATATACCCCCTGCTCTTGACAGGGATACTTTCCTAGCCATTGGGAAGTCAATTTTTAAACTTAGAATTCCTGTATTCCATAGTGTACTAGGGCCAAATGGAGTGGCTCTAGTTGGCTACCCATTTGCTACCTTTTCTCACCTTGGTTTAGGAACACCCAGTCTGCATATGTAAGAACCCACTCCTCCTGCTGAACACCTGTCCCTTTTCATTACTTTGAACCCAGGGCTACAGGGCTCAAGCAGGCCTTGGAGGTTGGATCAAGGTTGTTCAGTCATGCATTCTGAGGCCTTGGTTTCCAAAACAGTCAACACAAGGGGAGAAGTTTGGATAGGATGAATCTGAGGTGAGGGAAACACCATGACAAACAGCATGACACCAGGCATGGGTCCTTCTCACCTAGGTATCAACCTATGATATTAGCTGTAAAATCCGGAAAAATTATTACTTTGGTTACCCTGGATAAATGTATCTCACTTACAAGGCTAGTTAAATGTAGTAAAGAATAGAAAGGAATCTTAGACAGTTTAGTTGTGCACTAGATCAAAAATAGATAAAATTACATACATAGTTCCTAGGAAAGGGACAAACAAGAAGAAAACGGTCCCAATAACATAGTGAACTTTAAGCAACATATATCTTATTTTTAGAGTTAAAACTGCTTATTCTTCAAAAAAAATCAACAAAGTGTTCATTTTTAAAGATCAAGTAGATTATCAACGCTAATTTTGTGACTGTGTTCTAGAGATTTCTCTTTCTTCTCAGGAAAACCCAAACAAAACACCAGGACACCTGAAACTACTCAGGTTAAAAGTCAAATAAGCTTTTATTCCATTGTTTTTGTCTCCTGGGTTTCTTTGTAGCTATATCTATGTGCAACAATGATCTTCAGGATCCTACGTCATGACCTATGCTCTTCATGAGGTTGAAATTTCTTATGTATTGACCTCAATTTCTACTGCTGAAATTGAGTAGTATAACTCCAACAAAATGAAAAAATGACATAGGAACAGATCTCTCCAGGAGCAGTTGGTGTCAGTATCTCCAATTCTAAGAATGGAAAACAAAAGATGGAAAATATAGTTTGTGTATGACTGTTTTGAAAATTGTTTAAAAATGATACATAGGAAATCTTTTCAAGTTGATCCTGTGTACTGTTTTCTCACTTCCTAAAGAATAATGTCCAAATTCATTGCAATTTTTCTTTCTGATCTTGATTCTTTCCAGTTTCACACATACACAGCATTATTCGTTCTATGGTTCCATTTTAATCATACCACCCCTCTTGTTCTAGAACTTCTAGTGGGACCTTGCTTGCAATGATTCTCAGGTATACAAGAAATGAAGTCTGAGCATGAGCTTTTTAGAACCCAATAATCTGGGTGTGAGTTCTGGTTCTTCCACAATATGCTGTGCATTCCAGACAAGTTACTTACTTTGTCTAGTCTTCAGTATCCTCATTTGTAAAATGGGAATAATAACGGTGCTTTCACATTAGGTTGAGGTAGAGATTAGTTAAATTAAAGGTAAAGGCTTACTGAAGGTCCTGGCAAGTGTTAAACCTTCCATAGGTAATTAACAAAATATATGTGTGCTCTTAGGATTTGTGCTTCTCCCCTACCCCATGGACTCATCTCTTGCTGGACTCAGGCTTATGATTTATGTTTCAGAACTACTGAACAACTTAGAGTTTTGTATACCTACAATATAGGACAGACTTCTACTTGCCTTTAAAGAACCAAGCAGAGACTGATCTCTTAAGTCTTCTGACTCTTTACTCAGACACCAGACAGCTCCCTCTTCTTTCTCCATGCTAACTCTATAAAGAATGTAGGACTCTCTTCCTCCATGGGGACTTATACACAGGATGCAAAATTGAGGGTGACCTCAGCCTTATTTCATGCAGAGAACTGTAGACTTATAGCAAGCTCTCCAACATGTTCTCTTGACACAGTCCCACTATATGGGAAATTGAGGGAAAGGGAAGGCTCAAGTCTCTCTAAGTTCTGAAAGTTAGAGAAAAATAATTTTCAAGCTTTGTGAGATGTTAAAGGCTGGGTTCTTTCATGTCACAGATTTAAAACAGGAGGCTCCGCACAGTTAGATGACTTATCTGAGTGGAAACATCAGAACTAGGAGTGAAACTGGGATTGGATTTCTGATCTTCTGATTTTCAGTCTAATTTCTTTTAAAGAGAACCTAAAATTAGTTTAATCCCAGCTGAAGATAAAATATATCTCAGCTTTAACTGATGTGGCATAGTTTGGAATGGGAGATGATACCCAGTCTCCATAGCTGCCACTGCTGGACTGCTCACCCTTAGGAAGAACTTCATGAGTGTTAAGAATGGACACGGAAATATGAACAGGGAGGATGCTGAGAGACTCTGGTATTCTCAAATACCAATGTGCCGGGCCAGCAGCGGCTGTGACTGTAAATCGCAAGGTGATCTTTTGATAGTACTGACATGGTGCTGTTCTGCACATGCAGGAGGTGCTCAGTGACAGTTATTGTGGTGTCAATTTGAATGGATTAAGAAATGCCTAATGAATTAGTGGAGCACAGTTCTGGGTGTGTCTGGATGACTGACTTGTAAACTGGCAAACTGAAAAGGGAAGACCCATCCTGGATATAGGTGGCACCAATCAGTAGGCTTATAACCTGGTGTATTAGTCAGTATTCACTAGAGAAACAGATATAATACAAGGTATACGCATATGTAAGAGCTTACAGATTGGCTTACAAGGGCTTCCTACAAAGTCAGATGTGGAAGCGTGCAGAGGGCCCGTCTGCGCATTGGAGATCCAAAAGGTCCAGCCGAAGGTCTGGAGCTTTGAAGGATCTGGCCAAAAGTCTGGAGCTCACTGCAGTGTCCCGTACAAGTTCTTGTCTGGAGCCCGATAGGTCTGCAATGGAAGCTGAAGATTCTGTGATGGAAGCCAGGAGATTATATCCCAGTAAAGGTGGAGCTCCTCCAAAGGAACTGAAGCAGATCCATCCTTCTTCATTTCCCTTTTTATACAGTCCAGGCAACGGGCTGCCCTAGGGTGGATCATCTACACCCTAGGGTGTGGAATTGCTGAGCTGATTTTGTTAACCTTCTCTTACAAGTTGACACAATCAATCAACCATCACATCTGGATAGAATAAAAAGGGAAAGAGGGAAATCTGCCCTTCTGCCTCTTCAGGAGAGATGCAGTCTTCGCCATTGCCTTTGGACATTTGTCTCCAGGTTCTTCAGCCTTCCAATGCACTCACTTTGGCTTCCAGAGATGGACTTGCACTGGAATCTGCAGTGAGCTCCAGGCCTTGGGCTTTTGACTGGATACTTCAACTCTCCAGGACACAGATGGCCCTTTTGTGCTACATGCCCCTCAACTCTGCAGGCCACCACTGTAAGCCTACTTTGCAAATCCTTTATATATCATAGACAGACAGACAGACAGACAGACAGACTGACTGACGGATAGACATTAAATCTGTTCCTCTAGTGAACCCTGATATATGCTCCAATATTTGAGTTGGACTAGTACTGTCGCCCATATGTGTTTTTTATATAGCTATATTCACATCTTTTTTTCAAAGCATCCTCTTTTGAAGATAAGACTGCATGTACATATGCACAAGATGACATTTTTAACTTGGTTAAAAAGGCTTTGCTCAATATGCTTTGTCTCCCACAATTACAAAGTTTAAAACAATTTAGCTTATGGCTAGGAAATTTTTTGTTTTGCAGTAAACTGGCAAAATATATTTTGTCAAAGTAATTTCAATAACTTCTAATGAATTAAAAACCTATATTTGTGATATCCACTTCAAGAGTTCATACAAGTAGAGCTATAAAAATATATTTATACTCATTAAAGTCTTCATTATCACTATTAAGAGGGATTAAAAATGGTGTAGTAAAGACCAGCAGCAAAGTATTGCCTCTCTGGGACCTGATATTGAGACTCCTGCAAAACTTAGTGAAATAAAAAAAAGTAGATCTCAAGGAATTGGGAAGGAACTGACAGGAAAACTAGAAACAGAGAAACTAGAAAAACTGAGTATAACACAGAGAAAGAACTGCAGCAGTCTGGAAAGCTAACCCTGGCTCCTGAGGAGGGAGACCGATCTCTGCAAACACAAGGTAAGCCTGGAGAGGGTCAACAGCTCCAGCGAGAAACAGTGAACTGGACTGGTAGTGCTACCCCCAAGAAAAGCCTGCAGTTATTGCAAAATGCAAAAGCAACATGGAGTTTTACTCTGACAGTAACTCTTTCCACATAGTAGGCTAGAATTGGAGAAGAAATCCAGGGCAGCACCTGCAATATTTTAGTGTTTAATCAGAAATCATTTTGGGAATGAGTCACTTGTTTAAGATTGAGCTACAGAATAACTACACTTTAGGGTTTTGGGGGTCACCCTATCACAGTGATTGGGTAGAGGATGCCCACAAGGGACAGTTGCAAAGAGGGCCCTGGCTAGACAGGCCCACTGAGAAGTTTAAGCTCAAGCGGGGAAGGACATGGGGGTCCCACCCTCTGAGTTGAGAACACAGGCTGAGCACATGTGGTTTTGGGGGGAGGGGCTGGGTCTGAAAGTGCTGGCATTAAATCCTGTGGATTGAGCCCCCAACTCCACTGCCTGTATCCAACACAGAGTTCAGTGGTCTGTTTGCTGTGATCATGGATATGTCTTAACTTGGATGGTTGCCATGGCTTGGGGTGTACGGATAGAGGGACTTTTGGAGGAGGGCGTCACCTGACAAGCCCACAGGCCATAAAGCTAGGTGGAGAAAACCTTGACTTGGGGCTGGGTGTGGCTGGAGTGAATATAGTCATAGGGTGGACACTACTGACCCTCCATACCTAGCAGGAAAGGCAGGGCAGGATTCAGAGTTTACATACAAAAAGATGAGTTTGGAAACCATCTAGGTCTTAGTAGTGACTCACTATCCCTGCCCCGTATCAGGTGGATTCTGGTACTGCAGACTCTGGAAAGAAACCACTCATTCAAAAACATAGAGGCCTTTTTAATGACTCATTTCTATTTTTATTTTGGGGGGTGGTATTTGGTGGGGATTTCCCTCTTTTTTCTTTTCCTATTTTGCTCTATTTTTCCTTCTCTGTTATTTTCATTTTTTATTTTGAATTAATTTTCTTTTGTTCCTAAATAGGACCCTTTATCTTATTTTACTCTCATTTTCCTTTTTAACTTCTCAAATTTTACTTCTTTCATTTTTCCTCTCCCACCCCCTTCATATTTACTAGTATTACTAGTAATATTTGTTAAATTTTTGATATTTAATTCATACAAGGGAACCTACTAGACAATACAGGAAATGAAGAATCAAATACCAGTTTTAATATACACATTTTATCAACATTGTTCATCATGATTCTGAGTATAATGAGAAAGGAAATGCTGTCATTAATAATTCATCTGTGTGCAAATATATAAGCTCACAATTGTTCTCTCATCTTTCTTTTGTACAATTCAAATTGATAGCTTTGGGAGCATCTTCAGTTTTATACACTGATGAAAAATACTATCTTATAAATGCTGATGTGTGTTCTTATCCTGGATGGTAATGGCAAGTTGCCAGGGAACCCACAGCTGTTTCAAAATGCTTTATCATGTGGTCAGCCTTGAAAACAATCACCTCAATATCGCCGATGTCCCACAGTAGTGTCCGATTTAAAGTAGGCTTTCATTAAATATTTGTCGAATTCAAATCTGCCTGTACATTCATTTTTCAGCTGTCTGCAGCCACATACTGACTAGGCTTGATATCCTTTGATCTCTGTCTCCTATCCTCCATTGCTGGTCACCAGCAAGAGTGGCAATTCGGGGAGCCGCTGCTCAGCAGGATCACCCTGCTGCACACGACTGTCTAATGCTAATAGTGGAATTGTGTTCTGGTTCTTTACTGTCAGGCAGAGTTTGGTAGAGTTCATAAGTAATTATAATGGAAAAGGCTAAGAATCAGGGTGAGATATAAAAGTATAAAGACACATGGAATAAGACAGAATATTGTTTATATAGTATCTTCATTCTGGCCTTGTATTTCATAACTTTGTGCACTGGATCTCCTAGCTGACCAAGAGACAAGATGTCTGGGATCCAAAACACTCAGTGTGTAGTTTGCTGAACAGGCTGTCGTGTGTGAAAAAGCATTTACTTCATTCTTGCTAAGAAAATCATTCAAGAAGAACTACTTTCTGCAGGCTGGAATGTCATCCGGGTTTTCCTCTACAATGGTCTTCAAATACTTTTACTTATGTCCCCCCTGAAAGAATTTTGAAGAATTACCTCCTCATGCATTTTAAAGTTGATTTTATTAATTTTATCACAAGTTTAATAGCAGCAATGGGTACAGTCTTTCAGTGTAAATACTGCCATTTGAAAGTACATCACACTTTTAAACATATCCCAATGAATCCAAATATTGTATAACTAGGAAATTTTAAATTAATTTTTCTTTAAACTCATATTTCTACTTCACTCCATGTACAAAATTTTCTTCCAGTGCTTTCACCATTTTATTATTTTTGTGTAACCCAAAATAGTTACTTTTTTCTCTCCCTTCCCTCCCTTCCTTCCTTCTTCCCTCTTTCCCTCCCTTTCACCTCACTAAATGGTACCACCATCTCTCTTCAGCCTTAATCTAGTAACTTACAAGTCATCCTTTCATTTATCCTCTTCTCTCATCCCATCCATCAAGTTCTTTTTCTCTACCTCCGGTATCAAGTCAAATCCGTGCATGCCTGAATAGCACCCTAGAGGGCTTCCAGAATGCTTGGGAGGAAGTTTGTCAGAGCTGAGACCCAATGAGAACATGTAAGGGCAAAAGCTGCAGAGATTTATATTCCATTTAGAAGAATTCTATTGAAATGCCATGAGCCCAGGCACTAAAACAGTCTAAAGTCCTGCTCAGAACACTACCAATGTGCTTTATCGCAAGTCCCTCAAAATAATGTTTTGTTTTAAAATTGATGACATGCCAAATCAGACTTCTCTGAACAAATAAGCCTTAACTGCCTTATTTTTTTTAAGTTTCTAGAACGCTACAGGCACTACAGAAGAGCATTATTTCAGTAAGTTTAAAAACATGTACTCAATAAATATTTGTTAAGCAAATTATATTCAATAAGTACTTGTCAAATAAATGAGGGAATGTGTAAACCGAAGAATATATTCCAGATGTGCTATGTTCAAATCAGGATAAAATGGAGTCATGATCACTTTAATACTGCTTTGGCTTATAAAGCTGGGCATTGAATTAATCATTTAAATCTTTTTAAACTGACATATTTTTACATATTTATGGGGTACCATATGACAGTCCAATACATGCATATAGTATATCATGATCAAATCAGGTAATCAGTATTTCCATCTCCTCTTTTAACTTTCCTATATGTGAAAAAGAAACCAAGTAAATTTCAAAAGCTTGTGGATGATAGTGTTTTTGGGAGCTCTAGCAAACTTCCCAGCAAGGAACAATGCAGCTGTATGTCATCTGAAAGTGCAGATACACTGGGGAGCTAATCAAACCCAGACCAGTGAGAGCTATGAAATGAAGGACTGTGGTAGAGCAAAAAGGAAGCCAAAACTTCTGCTCACTAAGAGAAACATGGATTTCATGCTAGGTCTAAAGTTTTTTTTTCCTTATATTAACCTCTTCTCCTACTCTCATTGGCATCATTAAAATTAATTTGGCAAATTAAAGGATATTCAAATTTTCTGATACTAGAAAACAAAATGATTTTAAATTTGGACTTGAATCTTCAAAGTCACATTACTTTTATTTTGTAATCTTTTTCAATTGTTTTATTATTTTTATCAGAAAATGATAGCGTTTTTGCACTTGGCTAGAATGGAATACACTTAATTCAACAAAACTCATGTAACAAATATTTATTACTTATCATGTACTAGGCAGTTTTCAAAGCACTGGGAGGCAGGTGTTAGAAAAAGACACTGGAACAGAGGTGAAAGACACAAATGAAAGCCTTTTCCCTCAAAAAAATTTTATATTAAAAATTCTAGAAAAGTTGCTTTATGAGGCAAATATGAATTAAGGGGAGAGATTTAAGTAGAGGATGATAATAATAGCTGCCATTTATCAAACATTTATTCTGTGCATATCCTGTGTTCTTTTATATATACCTTCTTATTGTTCTTTAGAACAATCTTATGATGCTGAAACTGTACTCTTTCTACAGTTGTGAAATCTGACACTTACAGAGGTTAAACCCAGTATCATAGTTAGCGAATGTGTCAGAATTTGAACTATTGCAAAGGTTAAGGAGGCACATGGTACTGCAAAGCCTAACTTAGCATTTTCTGGGAACAACAGAGAGAAGATGCTTGCCTTGGTTGCAGGTTTATACTAAAATTCCAAGATCACTTTAATGCTAAAATCCCTCAGCTATAATCAAGGCAAGTGGATTATTTGTCAAAGGACTTGAATTGAAAAAGTACTCTTATATAGCATTATAACATAGGAGGAATCTGACTCTATGAAGTCATCTGAATAGGGGTAGAGACCATATAGCCAATTCTCTTATGGATTTACTAAAAATTTAAGGCTCCCAAACAAAGATATAACTATAGTGGCACTGGCTCTGGGCATCTTTTCCCACCAGACAGACCATCCATTACTCACCTGTTGCCCCCTGCATCCTGCTGGGACTTTACCCTTTTATCCACCACGGAGAGGTGGCCTGCCTACCACTCTGGGAGCTACAGTGGTAATCTCCATCCACCCAAGGTGGTTTTAGCCTTCTTTCTATTCATCCCATTATTCCCTAGTTAAATTCTGCTAATCTCAGTCCTTACCACTCTGGTACTTTTTCTTTACCCCTCCTCTACCCGATCAAAATTCACTGTAATGGACTTACTAATTCTCAGTAGGATCTGACTGCCTAATGCACTCAGAGTTTCCAAGGGACCTTTCTCTTGGGTATTAATTAGTCTTTTAAAAGAGGGCAGTCTTTCAACCCAATGGAATGACTTTTCCAAGTGAAAATTCTTTGTAATTTGATGTGAGAGCCATTTGTGGGATGTGAAGGGGCTTTGTACAAGTTCTCACATCATACCACCCATGCATTATCCACTTACAAACCTGACAGTGCAGAGCTCCATTGCTCAAAAACACATTTGCTCCTTTGGAAGATATTGCAAAGCTTAATATCTTCTCCATTTTAAGATCAGCAAAACCTTATTTTTTTGCTAAAAGCCACATTCCTACATTACAGTGCTTTCAGATAGGATGTGAAATACTCTGCTCCTGTGTCAACTGTATCACCAGATGAGCGTTTTTCTTTTTAACAGGGTTGTGGAAATTTTGGCAGAAGGACTGTGAGAACATTCATTATTACTTAATCTGTAGCGATATGGGTCTTTGGATTGCTCAGAAATACAGAGAGGCAACCCTGCTTCTTTTTCCTACCAAGAGGCACCCAACAGAGTCTGCATTTGTAAGGCTTAACCTTACTTAGACAAGGTTTAAAAGAAACCAGAACTTAGTAAAAGATCAAGCTCAGGCAAGTCTACATCTTCTTTTAAGCCCCTTGGTCTTAATTACTCTCTGTGACGGTTTGAACATGTCGGATGTTTTATGTTTTAAATTGATGATAGTTAACTCTGCAGTAACTTCAAAAGAGTAGCTTGTGTTAGACCACTCTATTTCTGGAAGAGAGTTACCACACTGCCATTTAGCTTTCAACTTGGGACACTCAGCTACATTACAAAACTTTTGTAGATTGATTGCACAGAAATTACCAGCACCAATTGTAACAAGTGCATTTCCCCCCTAGACATGATTTTACATGCCCGGTGGACATTCCTTCTGAGCACTGAGTGTTAGCATTAGAAAAAGTGAAAAGAAGAGATTTGTTACTTGAAGAGTTATTGTATATTATAAACTCTACTCTTTTATTAAAGTATATTGTGCATATATCTAGTGTGAAACCTTTGGTAAAATTTTTACTTATAACTATTAATAAGGACATAATATTAGCAAAATTTTTTGGGGGGGATCAAACTCAGGGCCTTGTGCTTGCTAGGCAAGTGCTCTACCACTTGAGCTAACTCTCCAACCCCAATATTAGCAAATTTTGACATTACAATTCTAGCAACAATTTGTCCCCTAAATTGGGAAAGCGTGTGTGTGTATGTGTGTGTGTTTCTGTGCTAGCAAGATCACTGTCCTGAGCTGTACTGTACCACCACAGGGGACATTATTCACGTTGATGTTTGGTAATACTGACTCCTCTTTCAGGTGTCGTAGCAGGAACAACCATCGTAGTTTTACATGGAGCACCTAAAATCTGCCAATCATGTAAAATCATGTAAAATCTTGCCTTGTCATGTAAGATACTATTTCTCAATTCAGAACATTTGTGAAGGCATGAAGACTTTCCTATCCATAAGTTGTTAATGACTGATTTATACTGCTCAAAGACTGCTACTCTACTCCCTCAGTCATTTCTGTTGAATTCTATGTCCTTATTCATTTCCAAAGCACCATTTTATCTTGTTGCAAGTGAAGGAGATGTCTTGGGATTTGAATTATAATTTGACTGTTTCCACCTAAATTGGTCCAGTGTATTTGAAATAGTAGGTGTCAAGATATCTTTGTAAACTGTCCTGAGATCAACATCAAAAACACGGGCTGTATATAGAAGTATAAAAATGTCAATTGATAAATGTTTGGGGCACAGTCACCACCTCCTCAACGTACAGGGGCTATGTTACCATATATATGTGAGATCATGCTGTACATTGTATTAGTCAGCTTTCCTATTCCTGAGACACAATAGCTCACACCCACAATTTAAAGGAGGGAAGGTTTACTTTAGCTCCTGATTGAGGGAATTTAGTCCGTAGTCAGTTGGTTCCAAGGCAAGAACATCATGGCAGAAGGACATGCCAGAGCAAAGCTGGTTAGTTCATGGTAGCTGGGGAGCAGAGCAAGGGAACAGTACTAGAGAGGAACACCTGAGGGACCATATATAGCACCCAAGGCCACGCCTCTGTGACCCACCCAGATCCACCTAGAAACATGCCTTAGTAGTCCAGTAGATATTTCTTAATCCAACGAAGTTGACATATCAAAATTAATGATCACAAAGAGTTATCAATATTAATAGATACAGATATAGCTATGAATTTATAGATGTGGTCCTCTAGGAGTTATTGTTCTTGATGTATTACAGAAAAAATACTCAAATGCCCAGAGTAGTAACAATCTAGGCAAGAAATGGATAGCCATAGAGAAAAAAATGAATCTTGACTCTACAAATAATAATCCCCAAAGTATTTTGGCTCTAAATGGCAAAAGCAAATCAATAAAGCTGAGAGAAAAAAATTAGAATATGTTCAAGTCCTCAAGGTAGACAAGGATTTCTTTGAAGCACACAGAAAGTACTAGCCATTAAAAAGAATCATAAAACAAACTGTATTGAAATGAAGAAATTCTGTTCATCCAAAGATATCACAGAATGTAGAGTATATTTATAATTTGCTACAAATTATAATTACAAGTACATAAGCTGTCATATCTAAAAATATAAAGGGTGCCTGTAAAGTAATAACCCAATAGAAATGTGAGTAAAGACTTGAATAAGCATTTCATGAAAGAAGATATCCACATGACCAATAGACATACAAAATGGTACATTATTAGTCATCAGAGACATGCAAGTGAAACCTCAATGCATCCTGCTGCACCTTCACAGGGCTGCCTCAAAGAAAAATAGTACCAAGAATTAGCTAAATTATTATATAATTAGAGTGCTTGTTAGTGTAAGTGTAAATTGGCACAGCCATTTTGGAAAATTGTTTATGGTAGTAGCTATTTCAGCTATCCAATGCCCCAAGCAATTTCAACCATATACCCAACAGAAATACATCTATGTATTCACCACAGGACATGTGCAGGAATATTTATAGCAGTTAACATTTGTCATAGCTTCAAGCTGGATACATTCAGTCCATTAAAAGTAGAATGGATATACTGTGATATGAAAATGAATGAGCCAGAACTCATACATAAACATGAACATTTTGAATAGAAGAACCCAGACTTAAGAAGCATGATTCCATTGATCCAGAAATAGGTAAAACTAAGGCAGGGTATTAAAACTAGGAAGTGGCTACCAGTGCAGGGAGGGGTAGTGACTGGGAGGAGACTCAAAGAAACTTCTAGATGTAGATAATATTTTTCTGTCTTGGTTTGAGTACCAATTACATGGTGTGCTCATTTTCTAAAAGTCATATACCAGACACACATAGTTTGTGCATTTCTTTTGTGTATGTTATACCAATAAAAAGTTCACATTAAGAAATAATAGCCCCAAACATTCTGAGAACCAAAAAAGCATTTTATATGTTCTCTATTTTGTATGTTTTCTATTTATAAGAGTTCATTGATTAAAGGATCAACAAAATGCTTCTGCTAATCAGTTGGATATTTAAGATGCCAGAGAAGAGACTTTTTTCAATAAAAAGTGATTGCACTGTAAAGTGCCCAGGCGTATCCTTAGTTCCTGTGCTTTCAGTGTACAGGAAGCTTCAAGCAGTGAGAACCACTCGGCCAGAACACTCTCACCAAATCAAGCAGCGTGTAACTAAATTCTTCTAATTTTTTTCTGGTGGTAATGGCTGCCTGCTATCTAAAGAGCATTTCTATAGTTCAATCTATTATCAGGCTCTGATCTAAGGTTTTAGAAATAATTGTCTCATTTCCTCTGTAACTGGTGTAGCATGTTGTTTCTTGGATACAGTCGTTGATGGTGATCATAACAGACTTGGAGATGGGGTGTGGTAGGAACTCTGTATTATTTTTTATGGTAGCCATGGAGGACAAGGCATACAAAAAAAATCTAACTTGCATGCAGGCTGCACATTCTCTGTTTCTAAAGATTAGTCTTCAAATGTATTTCATTTAGGATTCCTATTTTTATATCACCCTGAACAGAGGAATGAATGAATTGAGAATGCCATTTGTTTCTTATTCAAACCAAATATAATAATCTGACAAACATTTGGTGCTTATTATTTTGGAACACTGACAATCTTAGAAACTTCATACAAAACTACACATGAGCATACAGAAATGACTATCATCAAGAATGACAGATAATTCATTTGGCTGTAGATGCTTTTTTGATTGTGGTTCTGAATATTTTCAACAAAAATGTATCCAGGAATGACCCATTTTCCAGGTTCTTTCCTTAAATTTTCATCAATCTGTTATCCCAAACAGAATATGTCTAAAATTCAGCTCTTATCTCCAGTTAATTTGCTGATTTTTATCATTCAAATATACTGTTGATCTTTTAGGTATGAAGGTCCAAACCTGGTAATCCGTCTTACTCTTATTTCCATTGCTCTGGTGAATAATTATGTTGAACACCTCCTTTTCATGTGCTAATTTGGCAAAATGTCTATCCAAATATTTTGCCCATTATTTTTCTTTTTTTTTTTTGGCTGCGTTGTAACTTTCCGTTAGTGAATTTCAAGAGGTGTTTTGATTTTTTAAAATTCTGGATACAAGTCTTTTATCAAATACATAGTAAGTATATTCTCTCAGCTTGTTAATTGTCTTTTTATTCTCTTAACTGTATCTTTCCAAGAGCAGAAGTTTTTAATTTTAATAATAGCAATTATCTTTTTACCCCCCTTTGTAGTTTATACTTTTGATATATCTTAAAACTTTTTGCTTAACTCAAGTTCACAAAGATTTTCTTTTATGTTTCTTTCTAAAAGTGCTGTAGTTTTAAAATTAACATTTAGCCCTTAAATTCATTTTAACATATTATAAATACTGAAAGGTTTGAAGTTTTCCCTACATTTGGATATCATCATTTATTGAAAGATCTTTACTCAATTCACTGCATTTTGTCCTTTGCAAAGAATTAGTTATTTATACATGTGTGGCTTCATTTTTTTCACTGTGTATACTATACCACTATCATTTATTTGTATGTTTATGCCAACATTACACCATAAGTTTATAATCCCTCACCTTTGTTCCTCTTCGAAGTTTGGGTTTTCTAGGTGCTTTAATTTCTTATGGTTACTACCTAGTTCTGTGCCTTAGGTAGCCAAAGGTATTGGTCTTTACCATTCTTTCTACAGGAAGTATTCTTCCAGATATTGACATGGTTCACACTCTGCTATATAGTTTGGATCTTGAAAGGCCTATATATTAAAGGCTTGGTCCCCAGAATGGGATTATTGAAAAATGATAGAACTTTCAAGAGATTGGGCTTAGTGGGAGGCCTTCGGGTCACTGGAGGCATGCAGGAGATTCATGAGACCCTTGAAAAGGATTGTTCTCTGGCTCATGATGAGGTGAGCAATTCAGCTACGTTGTATGTACCTGCCATTGATGGCTGCCTCACTATGGGCATGAAGCAGTGGGGTCAACCACTTATGGACCAGAACCTCCACAACCATGAGCCAAGGTAACTATTTCTCTTTATAAGTTGATTTTCTCAGGTATTTCAATATAGTGGATGGAAAGCTAACTAAACAAACTCTCATGTCATTCACAGGTGTAATCCGTTACCATTTGATTGGAGAGGATTCCCCAAGTATACCTGCTAAATGACTAAATTAGTCACTTTCCTATTGCTGGGACAAAATTCTTGACATCCACAATTTATAGAAGGAGAAGTTTATTTTGGCACATGCTTCAGAGGATTCTGTTTGTGGTTTGTTGGCTTCAAGGCAGAAATAGCCCAGCAGAGGAACATGCAAACAGAAAGTGTTCAACCCACGGCAGCCAGGAAGCAGAGAGAACGAAGCACACTGGGACAAGACCACACCCTTCCACGGCTTCACCTCTGAACATGAGACTTGGGGGAACATTTCAGATCTAAACTATAACAATGAGGCCTCCGTCCCACCTTCACTGGACGTCTCCTTACTTTGTCAGGTTCCATCATAGCACTTGGAGCCATCTGGCAATTTGTGACTTTTTCACCATAACTAGATAGAGTATGTGTGCCTAGAGTAACGCCCGGCACATATTAAATGCTAGAAATATTTATTTCATGAATAAATAGAACTTTTCCCCCCAAAAGTCATCCTCTTTTCTACTCAGAAGGCAAAAACCTCTCATATTCTAGTTAACACACAATCTCTTTGGTACCAGGAGAACATTATATAACTCCCTTCTAAACTCTGGTCTCTTTCCTCAAGCTATATTTTAACCCATGTGCGTGGCTCAGCTTAAGTATCTGTGTGATACAGATACTGTGTGATATTGCTAGTGGCAATCGGCCTGGGGGCTCTTCTCTGTCTGACCAAAAGAAAACTGCTAGAACTCTGTTTCTAGTATGGGGGTTCCTCAAATAAAACTATAATAAAGCAAAACAATATTCTTCAGTTTTGTGTTTACCTATTTAATTGTTGTATTCCAGGCTGGGGTTTTGCTCTTCCAAACTATATGAAAGGGCGGCTTTCGAGCTGAGGTTGTCCTTAGGGGACATGCCAACTAATGAGTAAATTTATAAGTACAAGTTAAAAACATGAAGGGAGAGGTTCAGAGTGGCTTCTCAGAAAGATAAAAGAAATCATAAATTTTAAGAGGTTAAGAAATGGGGAAACATATAGAATTGACTTTTATGTGGTCACTGTGGGAGAGTTCAAAAATAAAATTATAAAGGAAAAATTCAGTTAAACTAAATCCTGTTATGTAACGGATGCCCATAATATAGTTTTTACTCTAGGGCTTCAGAGGCCAAGAGAATCTCCTGGCTTACTGAAAGTTACCTGCATATGTCTACTTTTCCTGCTTCTAAGAAGGAACATTTTAACCCCAATGATAAGTAAGCTCTTCCTGGAAATAAAATAGAGAATTAGTTGATACAAATAACATGAATGATAGGAATCTCTTTCAGGTATTTTTCTCTCACAGAAGAGAATCAGATATTTGTCCTGGACTTTCCTTTCTAGTTTTAGCAATAAAATGCACACAAATAGAGAAACTCTTCAGTCCCGGGCCAGTTGAGATGGGTCGTCTCCTTTTATATAGCTTCTTATAGGATGATAAACTCTAAATTACGTATTAGATATAACCCAGGACTCTCTTCTGGGTTTTAGGAAGCCATTGCCTGATACACCAAGAACAAAACAGAGGACTTAGAGGATCTGGTGAGGATATGGTAGAAGTTTGAAAACATCTGGAGATAGAGGCTAGAGAAGCCATAGAATGTTGTGAGCCAAACTTAAAGGATAATTCTGGTGAGAGCCCAGAAGACTAGAATACTGATAGGAATACAGACAGTAAAGTCTGTGCTCATGAAGTTTTAGATGGAAATGAGGGATCTGTCAGGTATTGGGCTAGAGCCCATTGATGTTGCATTCTGGCAAGGAACTTGTCTACATTTATATGTACCCTGAGACTTCAACATCAGAGTATGCTCCAATCTTGAAATCATTTTCTGTCCCATCTTCTATGATATTATACATTCCTCTCCTGGTTTTGGTTTGATTTTTAATAGTTTGGAGGAATAAATGAATAAAAGAATAAATGATTTTAACATATCTTTTTTGTTCTCCCATTCATTCATCCACCTAACCAAGAAGAAGCTCTTGTGTTCCTGGCATTGTGCTGGACATTGGGAGCAACATCTTATTTATCCCGAAAGAGAGATAAATGAAATGAAATGATTCAGGAAGCTCTCAAAACGAGTAGTTTTCTCAGATTTGAATATTCTGTCTCATCTATCGTTAATCCTACTTGTTATTTTTAAACAGCTTGCTGTTAATTTTACTTCTTTACAAACTATTTCATAATCAACTAAAATCCACTATTTCACTATCAACTAAAATCCACCAAAGATTCAGTTCCCATAACCCTTCATTTTGGAAGTTACTTTCATATCTGTATCACTAGTTATGGAAAAACACATATAAATAGCACGCAAACTCACTCAGAACTTTGAATGAGAGCTTCTTAAGAAGTGGGTATCACTTATCAGTGTATTTCACAGGTGCTCAATTAATGTTGAACAAATTCCATAACATTTGATGTGGCTACATAATTACATAAGTGTTCATTCAAAGAAATATGATTTAATCCACAAATACTATGTCAAGAAATATTAGCATTCAGGTTCCAGAAGTTCTAAAACATGTATCATATTAACCTTTCAACAGCCATTTAAACAACTATATTAACCTGATAGAGGGCACGGAAGACGATATGTTAGAAAATAATATTAGAAAAGGAGGCATCAGAAGAAAAAATTTTATAGAGTTAAAAATACAAACCGGAAAAGTAGGTAAGTTTCTTTTACTCAAATTTCAACTTTAGCACATATTTAACATTTGGATAGGTTACAGGAATATGTTATATTACATATTCAAACATGAGATATATTTCAAGAGACAATAAAATGCCAATGAACGCAAGCTTGAGATGGCAAATACAGTTGCTCCTTGGTATCCATGGAAGATTGGTTCCAAGACCACCAAAGTCACCAAAATCCATAAATGCTTATGTTTCTCATATAAAATGGCATAGTGTTTGCATATAACCTATGAAATTCCCTCATATATTTTAAATCATCCCTGATGATTATATCTGATAGAATGTAAATATTATGGAAATATCTGCTATACTATACTTTTTAGGGAATAATGACAAAGAAAATAGTCTGTACATGTTCAGTACAGAAGCAATTTCTTTTGAAAAAAAAATTTTTTTGCTCAAGTTTGGTTGAATCCACAGACACAGAACCCATGGGTACAGAAGACCAACTATATAGCTGTCACACAATTAGCATAGTGAGGGTTATTTAAAATAGGACTAGTGTAAAAAATTAGTTTCTTAAAAAATAAAAATAATAAGAAGTAACATGTGACTAGTGTCTAAGTGACTACTATCAATTAGTGTCTGACTAAATGGTATTTCCGGAAAGATAAAACCCTGTATATTAACTTGAAAACTACATTCTGGTAACAGAGGAAATAATACAAAGGAAAAATTTATAAAAACAAAGGAAAGGGGATGGTTCATAGAATGACCAAATATTTGACCCTGTTTCTAGAAATAACACATTGACTTCATATTCTTGTTGAAATGGCTTCATGCTATAGATTTATGTAAGTGTAAAGCTTGCCTGTGACCAAGTTTAGGGGTTATCGGCAATATCTTTTCCTGTTCTTCATTGGCAGACCACAGACTCTATTTCCTCACTTCTTTAATCTAGGTGCTTGGTGACAGTATGGTCAATGGCATGTGGATGGAAGTATGGACAGTTCCTTTAGGCTTTGCCCCTGAAACTGCCCTTGAAATTATCTTCACCTTCTCTTTTCTTGTTTGCTGATTGGTACAGTGTCCATTATAAGAATCTGAGGTCTGAGAAGATGGCAGAAAGATGAAATCAACCTGATGCTGAGAAATGGTGATAATAGAACACCCCCTAGCCTCCATCTAACTGTAATAAGCAACGAACCTTTACTGTTCCTTATTTATTTCTGTGACTATGATGTTTTATAGTACTTAAATTCAAACTATACATATCTGTTAAATACCTTACCTAGTTACTTTGCAGACATATTTTTTGATGCACTGAGTATTTTATTTACACATCACTTTGAAATGCTGAAAGAATGTCAGGGAATTAGCTTTTAGCACAAATAATGAAGGGTTAGTACATAGGCATATTTTTAAAGGAGGCTATTACCTGTAAGAGTTTGTTTCAGACCAAAACATGAATTGATAAAAAATAAACTCCAAGTAATGTTTGGTATGAATCCAGATATTTTGGGGGTCAATAAAGAATAATTCACTAAGAACTATGCTGGTGTTGTTTAATTAACACATTGTATTTTTGTTCTAGTGGTTGCCTGTGCAGGAAGAAAAAATAGATTTAAAGAACAAGACAGCAGTGAAACTTGAGTGTGACGAAGACATGTTTGACTTGTTAAAGTGTGAACTGTGTGCTGGCAGTTGTTGAAAATATAATTTCTTTTCATGAATCTAGCACAATACATTTCACCACTGTACTATTTTTATTGAAACTTCTCTTTACAACATTTTAATGTTAACAGTAAACATTTTTTCCAATTAAGATTTTAAGAGTGAGGCTTGTATTTCTTGTTATAATTTATGATGTGTAAATCATGTTATCTCTAATTATATTATTTCAAAAGTGGATATGCTAGGCATTTTTTTGTTAAAGTTTTTGTTAAGCTATATCACACAGAAATTTTGACTCTTAATTTAGGGGCAATAGGCTACATGGCCCAATTAATGGAAAGTTAGTGTTATTTCTTCGCTATTAACTCATAGGGCTCTGTCAAAGTGTTGACCTCTTTGCTGAATACTGAGGCACAGATAATCAGTGCAAATTAATAACCCAAAGTAGTTCACATGTAATCATTGTAAGCTGATAATATGCAGAGGTGTAAAAGTAGACATATACTAAGGATCATACCATTTAGTAAAGGCCGATCCTGTGGCACAGAGGACACTAGCAGGAGATCTTTATGGAAGCAGGAAGAGAAACCTGAATAAAAATGTCAACAGTGGCTCAGAATACCACCATCTCTTGTTATCACCTGTTGCTAGTTACTAAGGCTGCCACCATATCAAAGCATTGGCAAATGTGAAAGAATTGGCCCTAAATAGAAAAAGAGATATGAAATGAAATTCTTCCTGCTTTCTGCTCAGTATTAGTAATCTGCATGTCCCTGGATTCCTGTTACTTCATTCTGCAGCATCCTGGGGAACAGAGGATCGGGTACTGACAGCTATCATCAGGGTTCTACCCATGTAAATGCCTTTGGGAAAGCAAATAAACTACTACTGAAAACAGAACACTTAGAACACACTAAGGTTGGCCACTCTGGAGTCAGGGTCTCTGGTTTACTTCTGGAACATAGTGGAAGTTGAAAGAAGAGGTCTGGCATATTGCAAATATCAACAATTATTTATTGAGGCTCTCAGTAACAGAGCAATTGCCTATCATATGCAAGGCCTTGGATGGATTCGATCCCCAACACTGAAAAAAAATTATTTGTTGAATGGATGTTACTGAAAAAATAATTTGTGTTCGAATTTCATATTGAAACCTTAACCTCTGAATTGACAGTATTAGGAGGTGGAGGCTTTGAGAAGGGATGAAAACAGGAAAAGCCCTCCCGAATGGGTTTATGCCCTTATAAGGCCTTGGGGAACATCCTTTACTCATGTTCCATGTAAGGACACAAGAAGGTGTATATCTATGATCCAGGAAGCAGGTACTCACTGGACATCAAATCTGCTGGCCCATTAATCTCACCCTCCTCAGTATACAGCACTGTGAGAAATAAATTTCTGTAGTTTAGAAGCCAACCAGTCTATGGCAGTTTATTTTATCAGCCGAAATGGACTAAGAAGCAAGGAGCATCAAGTGCTCTAGACTTACTGGTAATTAATTTGTGTGTCAGTTTGGAAATAAATCCAACTAAAATTCAGGGACCTGTACTTTGCTAAAACGTCTGAGAGTCCAGTGGTGTAGAGCATGTTGAGACAGAGCCAAGGTGATGCATAAATTGCTCCATCTAGCTCCTTCTGCATCTAAGAAAGAGGTGCAGCACTTAGTGGGTCTCTGCATTTGGGTGGCAATATATTTCTCCCTGGGATGTGTTTACTTTGGTCTATTTCTGGAGTGACCCCAAAAGCTGCTAGTTTTGTGTGGTTCCCAGAATTAGAGCAGGCTGTGCAACAGGTTCAGGATGCTGTGCAAGCTGTTCTGCCCCTTGAGGCGTATGATTCATTAGTGTTTGAAGTGTCAATGGCAGAGAGTCTATTTGCAGCCTTTGGGAAGCCTTTATAGGTCATGACACAGATCTTCAGTATTTTGGAACAAGGTCCGGCCATCATCTGCAGATGACTACTTTCCCTTTGAAAAATAGGTCTTGGCCTGCTACTAAGACCCAGTAAATTGAAACTTTACTGTGGACCATTAGGTTGTGTGCAACCTAGAGTACTTATCATGAACTGGGTGTTACATGATCTACCAAGCCATAAAGTTGGGTGTGGCCATAGCACTCTGTCATCAAAAGGAAACAGCATATATAAGATTAGACTTGAGCAGGCCCTGAAGGCACAGTAAAGTACTTGAAGGGGCCCAACAGTCTGTAGTTCCTACTCCTGCTACACTGCCTTCTCTTTCTTAGCTGTACATGGTTTTTTAGGAGAAATTCCTATGGTCAGTTAACAGAAGACAAGACGAGTCAGGCCTGGTTTACAGATGACTCTACACCACACATAAGTACCATCTGAAAGCAGGCAGCTGCAGCAGCACAGCCCCTCTCTGAGACACTGCTGAAGGACAGAGGTGAAAGGAAATCCTCTCAGTGGGAAGAATGTTGAGTAGAACACCTTGTTGTGTACTTTATTTGGAGAAAAATGGCCAGAGGTACAATTATACACTAACTAATTTGCTATAGGCAATGGTTTGGCAGGATGACCAGGGACTCGGAGGGAACATGATTGGAAAATTGGGAATAAAACCATCTGGGGAAGAGGTATGTAGATAGATCTCTCTGAATGGTAGAAAACATGAAAATATTTGCATTTCCATGTGAATGCTACCTGAAGTGTATACTCAGCAGAAGAGGATTTAATAATCAAATGGATAGGGTGACTCATTTTGTGGATACCAGTCAGCCTCTTTCCCTGGCAACTCCTGCCATTGCCCGACGGGCTCATAAACTAAGTGGTCAAGGTGACAGAAATGAAGGTTATGCATGGGATCCGTGACATGGACATCAACTCATGAAGGTCACCCTGGCTATGGCCACTGTCGAGCGTCCAATTTATAACAGAGACCAACACTGAATTCCTGATCCTTCACCATTCTCTAGAGTAATAAGTCAGCTACCTGGTGGCAAGTTGATTACATCAGACCACTTCCATCATGGAAAGGGCAATGTCTTGTCCTTATTGGAAAAGGCACTTACTCTGAATACAGAATTACCTTCCCTGAGTGTAATGTTTTTCTCAAAACTACCACCTGTGGACTTACATAACACCTGCTTACTATCATAATATTCCTCACAAGATAGTATTCCTTAAGACGAAAGAACTCACTTCACAGCCAAAGTTTGGAAATGGGCTTATGTTCATGGAGTTTAATGGTCTTAGGATATTCCTTACTATTCTGAAGTAGCAGACATGACAGAAAGGGAAGATGGCCTTTTGAAAACTGTTACAGTGCCAAATAGAGAGCAATATCTTGCGGGGTTGGGAGGAAGGTTCTTTAGAATATTGTGTTTATCCTTTGAATCAGCATCCAATAATTGGTGGTCTTCTTCCAAAATCCAGAATTCATAGGTCCAGGAATCAAAGGATAGGAATAGGAATGACATACACTATCCCCTAGTGATCCATTAGAAAATTCTTGGGGTCATTTTCCCATGAATTTATGCTCTGCTGACGTAAAGGTGTTAGTTCTAGAGGGAAGACTGTTTCTACCACGAGACAATTATTCCATTGAGCTGGAATTTAAAAGTGATACCCAGCCAATTTAGGCTCCTTATTCTTAGGAATCAACAGAAGAAGAAGGGTGCTACAGTATTGGTTGGGTTGACTGATCCTAACTACCAAAGACAAATGAGGCACTAATTCTATAATAGAGACAAGGAAGAGTGCACCTGGAATATAGGAGATCCCTTAGTGTATCTCTTGGTGTAATCACGCTCTGTGACTTAGGTCCATTCAGGCAGGACTAGTAATGGCCCAGACATTTCACAAATGAAAGTTTGAGTTACCCCACATCAAAAAGAACCAGGACCACCTGAGGTATTTTTGGATAGCAAAAGCAATGAAGAACGTGCAGAAGAAAGTAGCTATAGACACTGGCCATGACCATGTGATCAGTTACAGAAGTAAAGCCACTAATTGTCATGAGTATTACCTTAGTTATGAATATGTGTATGTAAAATATTTTTTGTTTTTCTTTCCCCCTTTATTCCCTTATTGTATAATATAAGCTGCACTAAATTTATCAATATTTAACTAGTCTTTATTATATACTTTATAACACTTAAGTTATAGGATATCAGGAGAAGTATAAACATCACCAAAGGACTCTACTTTCTCTTCTGGAAAAGAGAGTAATGTGTTTTTGACTGTATGCAGGGTAGTTGTATTAGGTAGAATCATGACTTTGTCATTGCCTTAATTTGGAAATATAGTTTAAGGCAATGTGTATGGGTATCAAGTTTATCAGGGACAGGGTTGTGATGGTTAATTTTATGTGTCAATTTTACTTGGCTAAGAGATGCCCAAATAGTTGGTAAAAAAAATGAGGGTATTTTCAGAACAAATTAAAAGTTGAATTGGTAGACTGAATAAGAAGATCACCCTCACTAGTGAGGGTGAGTGGGAATCATCTAACCCATTGCGAGTCTTAATAAGTAAAGGAGGATGAATTTGTTCCCTGCTTGAGTTATGGCATATATCTTGTTCTTTGGACATTACCATTGTTGACTTTCGTGCCTTTGATCTGGGACTGGGGCTTATATCATTGACTTTTTTGGTCCTCAGCTCTTCAAGTTTGGGGTAAAACTACGCTATCATCTTTTTTGGGCCTCTAGGTTGTAGATGGCAAACTGTGAAACTTCTCAACCTTTGTAATCATGTGAGCCAATTCCCTCATACTCACCTTTTTCTTTATATCTACATATAGCCTATTGAATCTGTTTCTCTGAGAGCCTTGCCTATTAGAGACAGTGGTATATATGGATGAATTACTATTTAGAAAACTTTGTAAACATTCCTTAAAGAGATTTGCTCCAAAAAGACTTGCTATAAAGATCTAGAGGACTCCAAATGGAACATACACTGAGTTGTTCTCTAAAGTAGAGGTCCCCAAACCTTTATACATCATAGCACACTAAGAAAATGATGCTATTTATATATGACACTTGGGTAAACTGAATAATTTTGAAACGTAGTTAAGATGAAGATGATAGGTGCTCTGAGGGTTGATGAGATGGATTTCTCTGCAAATAATATGGAAGCTTTTGCTCCAGAGAGGAAGATGACTGAGCAATACTTAGGACCTGACAAGGGATTCAGAAGCTACAAGGTAATAGTAACAGAAATAGCTATCATTTAATGACTAAGTACCATGTGTCAGATATTGTACCCAAAACTTTATGTATGTTATTTCTTTTCACCTTTAAAATAATCATATGGCCTCTATTTCTAATAATGACAATATGAAGATAATTCCTCTGCATAGAAAATAACTATACATTGGATGATATTATTAAAGAAAATTATTTCAGAGAACTGGAAAATAAAAGTTAAGCAACAACTTCAGAAATGTTTAGTCATAAAAACTACAACTGCATTAAGTATGAATGAGTTTGTTTTTTAACCTGAGACTGACTTCTGCTTGCTCTGGACTATTTCTCCGCTGTGACACTCTTCTGCCGTGCCACGCTGCCTTGGATGATGGACTGACTGTGAGCTAAAATAAAATCTTTCCTCCTTTAACTCTGGACATCGAATATTTTGTCTCAGAAACATGAAAAGTACCTATGAGACAACTTGAATAATACTACCAACCAAACTGGCAATGTATAGAGCACTCTAAGAAACAAACAGAATTTCATGCTTTGACGTGCACATGGGATATTTACCAGGGTAACTGTATGTTGGGCTACAAAACAACTTATAAAAGAAGATATATAATTTAAATGGACACTACTTAAAAGATAATACAATTTTAGCAGACAAAAAATATATAAATATACACAAAAGCACAAACAACAGAGCTCAAAATTATTGATGGTTAGGGAAATAAAGATTGAAATGACACTGAGAAACCAGTAACTATTAAAAAGATTGACAATACCCAACATGAGGGAATGAATACAGTGGGAAAGCAAAAATGACAAACTATTTTGAACTGCTTGACAAAATTTTGTATTATTTAATATATATGTATCACATGGTCCAGAGAGTCTGCTTTTATGTACCTATCCAAAAGAAATGTTAGCCCATTTCCACATCACTATGGTTAATATTTACAGTAGAATTATTCATAATCGCAAAAGTGGAAACAATTCACATGTCCATAAACTGATGCGCAGATAAACAATTCAAATGCCCATAAACTGATGGGATAAACAAAATGTAGCATAGCTATAGTAACAGAATACTACTCAGCAATGAAAGAGATTGAATTACTGACACAGCCCTCAAAATATGAATAAATATAAAACATTATTCTAAGTGAAGGATAGTAGACACAAAAAGCATAATGCACATTTCAATTTATATGATATTTATGAAAAGTCAAGCCTATTGTGACAGAAGGCATCTGACTGGTTTCTGGGACCAAAGATAGGGGTGAGACTGACTGTGAAAAGGGCTCCGTGGTACTTTATGGGAAGATGAAATGCTTTAAAACTAGACTGTGGTGGCAGCTGTCCAACTAAATACTTTTGCTTAGCTTATAGAACTGTATACCTACATTGAATGATTTTATTGTATATAAATTACACCTAATTAAAACTACTAAAGAAATCTATAGAATTCCATGAGGTGCCCAATACTCCCTCTTGCAGTTGAGGAAAGTCTCAGAATGATTGCATAATTTGCTAACTGCCACACCACTAGTCAGTGTGGAACCTAAATCCGTGTTGGTTATCACTGCACCATATTACTTGTGGGGGTATGGGAAACACTAGGGACATGGTTAGATTGGTGGGAGTTCCCAGGTCAGCAAACTCTGAGTTGAATCTGCTGGGGCTGCTGCCCTCCATAGAAATGATGTGTTGCCAGGAAGCCAGGAGAGGGTCCTGACTTAGAGACACTGTCTAGAGATTTTTGCTTCTCTGAGAGACAGTATATTCTCCTAGGGAAAACAACACAGAGAAGGTTTGAAATTCTGGCTTTGCCTCTCAACAGTCTGTTGTGTCCACAGTCTACCTGTGCTAGAGCAGTGGGGCTAATTGTAGAGAGGCCAAAGAAAGCACCCAGAGATTATTTGTGAGATGTGGTTTATTAAGACTTACTAAGAAGTAAGCAAACTGAGGAAGGGTCCCCAAGAAGCACATATAGGTCCAACAGCGCTCGATGATGGCAGGTCTCCAAGGCACGTGGACTCTTCAGGGCCATCTCTTGGTAAATCCTGTGGGATGTGCATACTCCAAAAAAGCGGTCTGGCAAACTCCTTCAGGAGGTGTGTACTCCTGATCAGCACCACCTAGTAAAACCCAAGGTGGGATGGGCACCTGATAAAGCCTCAACCAGCAGGTCCAGGGCAGTCAGTTAGATGAGTCACTCAGCAGCAGGTTAGTGCTGGTAGAGGTTTTATAGATTTACTGCAGTGACATAATTAGCTTTATTCGTTCCATTGTACGATCAGCATTGCAAGGAATGGCTGACTTAGCATGTAGGCAGGAAGGCAGCTTCTACAGATATCACTAGTTTGTCCTTTCTAGGGTCCTTCAGATGACATTTATCTGGGTATTTTGGTCCCTGTCTGCTTGTAACATCCCCCTGACTTGACAAGTCTTGAGAATACAAAAGGGGCATTTCAGAGAGATAGTATTAAATGTCCTAGTTTTTCTCGGGGACAGTATATAGCCATACAACCTTAAAAGGCCATTTAACTCCTTTCATCCTTAGTTTATTAGTGTATGAAAATAACTCAAAGATGTAGCACCTCCGTTATTGAGTTCTTTTGTGTATGAAATGAAATAAATGACACAAAGGACCAGAGTTTTAGTAGAGACTTAGTAAAAGTAAATTCATTTTTGTTCCTCTGGAAGGAAATGGTGTTCAATGCTACAGAAGAAGGATTTAAAGTATTTTTAAAGGTTTTTCCTGGGGAAAAATAAATCGAAAATTTTTATCACATACTTTCTTAGGCATTAGAGTTATCTGGTTTTCAAATTTTACACAGGATATTGCAGTCACAGAAAAACTCATTTAATTTTATAATTATTCCCTTTCCTGGCTTTATTTCTATGAAGTCTAATATATAAGGCCTCCTACCTTTTTTACTTTTTAATAAAAATCAAAGGAAATCATATATGTGCATGCATCTTACATGTACCTGAAAGAACTTGCGTTATTAGACTCATGATTGTTAGCAAGTAAACATGTGTTTAAAATTATGCAATGGAACCCTACACAATTTATATCATAAATAGCAGGTATTTCCTCTACTAGGTTCAGCAAATGAGAGCCTGGTAGTTGTCACTACACACGAAATTCTTTTGATGTTTTTCAAGTTGTCAAGGTTTGCAATTAAATGCAAAGAGCTCAGAGCATTTTATTACTTAACACCACCCCAGCGGATAGTAATGACTGCCTTCCCTCTTTATCGAGTCTGTCTCTATGGGCTGTTGTCATCCCTCACTATGAATACAAATAACCTAGAGTAAAAATGCAGAGATCCAGGCTCCTCGCTCTAGAACTGTGACTCCATGGGACAAAGTTAGGGCTCAGTTATTATTATTTGTTGTTGTTGTTGAAAAAAATAATCCCTAGCTACTCTGGTACAGGGGATTGTTCATTATTCTTGAGTCATATTCTACCTGTTTCCAAGTTCCTCTTTTCCCAGGAAAATTTCCCATAATTATTCTAGTTCAGGATTCTTCAGTGTTCGCTTCAGCTTTTAAATGTGTGTTATAAAATAGGCGTTGAGAACAAGTAAGTTTATAAACACACTCTGAGAAATACACAGTCATATCACCACAAATGGATGAGTCTCCCTACTCTGTGTCTACACTGAATAATTCAGCATCTTCTTATCTTACGGTTTCAGTGATAGCTCTCCTCTCTGAAACTAGGCATTTGAGATCCTTGACAAGCATATATTTTATATGCTCTTTGTGCCATTGTGCCACACAGGGCATACTTGACAACTGTCAACTGCCTAGGAAAAGCGAAGACACAGGTTACTTAAACTAACAACAAAATTCGCTGTGAAAGACAAGAGTAGAGCCTCAAAGTACTATTACTACATTCTACTCCAGTATTTCTTGCTTCCCAAATATGTCTTTAAATAAGTTTCCAGAGGAAACATACACTAGAAAGACCAGAACCTCGTGCTTACTAAGCCACTCACATACGGCAAGCAATACAATCTACTATATAGTCAGAATGAGAAAAGCCTAGAAGAACTGGCATGGTATCAAATGCCATGTTGTCTGAATAATTTTTCTGAAATTCCATGTAATTATAATATCTGGTCATTTGTAACCAGGTCAAGGAAATTAAAAAAATAGTTAAGTAGGAAAATAGGCAAATAAATAATATTTTATATACATATTTAAATTCAAGTAAGTTTGTAAGCTAAAAATGAAAGTGATATTTACACTCTTAACTAAAATGGGTAAACTTCTGGGATTGGAAAATCCTCTCAAGTTGCATGTAAAGGTTTGCTATCTTTCCATTTTTGGAAAATAGCTACTTAATATTTAGCAGAATCAGAAAGCAATCCACAACTCAAAAAAGTTCATCAGTTTCTGGTGTACATATTATATTCAGCTCATACAGTCCTGAAATTTATAAATTTCCATATATATTTCTTCAAATAACATTTTGTCAGTCTGTTTTAAACCCTCTAATATACCTTTAATAGAGAAGCACTGTTCACAGACCAGCAATTCTGATGTCTTTGCTGGTCTCTGGAGCCAGATGTTTATAATATTAATTTAAAGTAGCTTAGTGAATAATCATGGTTGCAAGTTGAATAGCACACATTCTTTCAGTTTTATAAATACCAGGGTGTTTATAAACTCTGAAAGAAAAACTACTATCTGGTAATTGACCCTAAACTGTATTTGCTAAGCTAATATAAATCATTGTTCTGAGTCAATACAGCCATTTTCTCTAGTAATCACTGGATAGTATTTCCCTGGATAAAAAAATAAGTGTTCTGCAGTTCTTGGATTTTTAAAGCACTTGCAAGTCAATGGATATTGTGATTGTTTGGGTATTTCTTAGCAGATAAATGAAGAATTTGAGTTATAATTTCAAGGCTAAAGCAATGTGGTATAATTAAAAAAAATGTATGGAAAAGTTGGAGCAATTTTCCCTTAAAAATGGTATTTATAGCGTAGATATCTGTCTCCCTCTTTTGTTTCAGCAACTTCTGTTGGGGTTCATTGAAAGTATATTTTTACTATAGTAAACATCAACACCTAACTATACTGACAAGAGAACATGTAAAATAATTTTGCTTCAAGGGAGTTTCACTTTGTATATTGGTATCTGAGAAGAAAAATACCCCAAAATTACTAGATCTGTTTTGGTATCTCCAACAATATGCTGGCACTCAGAGTGCTGACCCTTGACACAGATTTGTGATGATTTATCCATATTCTTCAAGTAATCTCTTTTTGCCAGCAACACATAAAAATAAGACAATGCCTAGGAATATACGAATGCCTCTAGTTTACCATAGGGATGTGTCCTGATAAATGTATCACAAATTGAAAACCTTGTAAGTTGAAATTGCATTTAATACACCTAACCTACCGAACATCATAGTTTAGCAGCACAGTACACTGCAGAGAACTGGTTATTCACCGATGCGATTGTGAGGGTGATTGGGAGTTCCTGCTTGCTGCCACTGCCCACCATCATGTGAGTGTCCTACCACATATGGCTAGCCCAGGAAAAGAAGAAAATTCAAAGTTTGAAGTACAGTTTCTATTCAGTGTGTATCATTTTTGTGCCACTGAAAAGTTGAAGGACATCATAAGGTGAACTCCCCTAAATGGGGAACCATTTGTGTATATATTCTCTGAACATAGACTATTACATATGTTACTATTTAATAAATACATATACATATCACTGATAAATACAATTATTTCAATTATTTCTTTACCCAAGGTGATCTCAGAGGAAATGTGATATTGTGTAAAGAGCATAAAGTTAGAAGGTAGATTAACTCATTTAATTCTTATTTATACATTTATTACAGGCCTCTTTTGTGTTAGTTACTGAGACTAGAACAGGAAACTCACAATGCTGATTGCTTGAGATTTTATAACTTCAGTTTTAGGGTACTAGGGAGTACTTACAAATCAAGTTATTTAATCTTACTAAGCTTCAGTTGCCTTATCTATAAAAGGAAATAATATCACTCATCTCAGAGTGTTGTGAAGAGCACATACAAAAAATATGTGTGCTATTTACCTGGTTCAAAATTGACGAACAAGTAATATTTAATATTGAAATCTGACCTGTTATTATTTAATTGTTTGTTGGTTTCAAAGAGATAGACATATCATGACTGGGAAACTGTGGCATGTCAGAGAACATATCTCAAATTCTTTTAAAAACCAAAGAATGTAACACCTTACATGATGGTTTCACAAAAATGTTCTATAGTATAGCAATTATTTTATTCTGCTAAACTGCATCTAATCTGATAGCCCTCCTCTTTCAGCACACAACAAAGAGCGACAATGGAAGTCTGAAACAATTATTCACATGCCCTGTATATTATGAGAAATGCAAAAGCTCTGAAGGGTTTCTTTCCACATAGAACAAAACTACAGTTTAGCAATGTATGAGTCTGGCTAGAACAACCTTGTTAAAAGTGTTCCACAATAGAAGATTCACTTAAGATATTTTTCCTCGAAGAATGGTAACTCCTTGTTGAGAGCAGAAAGATTTACTTTTTCATCAGGATTACTGCAACAACTGAAACCAACTACAGTATTTTACAGTTCAGTGGCTCCCAATTTTCTTTACAGTCTGAACACCGATTTTTGGTCTTGTTTTTTGAATCTCGCATTTTGAAAGATTGTGTCCACAGTGATCCAGATAGTCTGGACACATAGAAAATAGTGCATGTATGTTTGCTATCAGTACTATGTCACTACTTCATTGGACTTAAATAATTTCCCAATTACTTAAGAAAATTATAATACAATGAGTATTTATCATAATGAAGGTACAACCAGAATTACTAAATCGGGTTAATAACATGTTAGCCTAAAGCCAAGAAACTCAAGAGCCTCATGACTTTGTGCAACTTTATCATGGTAAATAAATGTGGCCTTTCTGAAATACTAGGGTAATTAAAGAATATCTAGAACCTCTCATATGTATCTTTTGGGGCCCTAGGAACTCATGTTTGAGCAAATGGGTTATTTTCAAGGTTTCTTTTCTTTTTGAAAAACATAATATAGTCCTCTATGAGTCACTAGTTAAGTTGTAGTTATTTGATCATAACTATTGTCTCAATAAAAAGTATTAAGTAATGCTCTCCCTAGTAGATATTTTTGAAGTCTCATTCACAGATCTTCCCATCACAGCCACTTGTCTGTAGGAATGGGTGCCAGGTGACTGGTAAAACTACCTAAAACTGAGTCTTTGGCCTTAGGTGACCCAAGCATGGACTGACAGACAACCAAGTCTTTCTGCCCAGAATTTGTGACTTGAATTGTTACACAAAAAGACTACAAAGAAAGTTTAGAGCTCTGGAGGAAAGGGTCACAATCTTGCTTTGAAGTCTCCAGACCTAGCCTGAATCCTTGCAATGAATCGCCCTTTTTGGTATAAAGTAGCTAAAATCAGTTTCTGTTACTTGCAGACAATAAACCTCTAACAAATACACAACAATTCAAATGTTAATTTGTTGGAAAACCCAGACTGTCTATGATAAACAGTCTAGAAAAGATTAAATTCATCTAGTGTTTCTGTGAAGCTTTTGGTACCAGCTATTACATCCCAGCACTCATTTCCAGGGCCCCAGGCCATAGGACGCAGGCCCTGTCTGGGCTGGTGATTAGACTCAGATAAATCTGGTCTGGGGAATAGGCACCAACCTCCTCTTATCTGTCTGTATTAGCTCATTAAAAGCCTGAGAATTCTCCTGGTTAGGGGTGGGTTAGTGGGCAGGTGCAATCTGAACCCTGTCCTCAATAGCAGTGCATCTGTGGGAGTCTGGTGGCGAGGCACTCTGTGCTGTCAGGTGGGAACTGGTAGTTGAGGGAAGGACAGTGTGATGCTATTCCTATGAGTACAGCTATAGATAGATCCATAAAGTCAGGTAATACTTTGGAATCGAAGCCAACCAGCACTGGAACAGATCCTAGACCCACATCAGAGTTATTAGAGTTAGAATTACCACCCTCTTACCCCGCCCCACCCCCATAGTCCCTTTGGCTTGCTAAGTCTACAGGGGCCACAATGATACAAATGCTGGGTCACACAGCTCAGCCAGGTCTAGTCCACTGAGGCCTTGAAGCAGCTGGACAGAGAGAAACAGTGCAGCTGGACCATTGGGGATGCACCCTTATCCCCTGGAGGGTCTTCGGCACCAGAAGAGCCACCATAGCAACTTATAGACACGTGGTTGCACACTTATGGAGTGAGTCGTCCCTGATTGCCAGCTATGTTGGGGTGGTAATAAGGAGAATTTGATCAGAGACTGAAATCAGCAAAGCGCACGAATCAACAGTGATTCTGTGCTACCACAAAGCTCGGAGGCCCATGGAACATACTCCAAGTGCATGTGGACTCACCACCATGCAGGACAGTATCTTGCACACAAATAGCAAGATGAAGAGCCACTAAGAAATGAAATCTGAACTGTTTTCAGGAAGCTTAAACTGGGAGCACAGATATGTATGAGCAGTGTGAGAATTCCTTCTTGCAGCTCAGAGAGAAGGGCTACAGAGGTGGTGACCCAGCCAGAGATTTAGGATACTCAGACAGACTTTTCCCCAAAATATAAATTCATTTGCGAGACTCGCTCTTTCTCTAGGGACATCTCACTTTTTCATAGCCGTGATGATCATTTTCACAGAAGAAATACTTCTGGAACTTTATTTTGGTAAGGGAAGAAAGCCAGAATATAGAGAAGCTAGTTAATAGCTTTGTCATTTCCTTGTTTCAGGTCTTTGTTGTTGGCCCAGCGAACCACGTACTCAGCTTGTAGCTCTACGTTAAAAAGTGGAGAGCACTTCTCTCTCCCCTGGTGAGTCAGCTTGGTGAAACCTGGTGCGCATGCGCTTTCGGTGCAGTAAGCAGGCAGTAAGTGCCCGAAGCAGTATATAGGCAGCCCGGGAATTTTTCATCCATTGTTTCCAAGTCAACCAGATTTATAACTAAAGTTTCCATCGTAAGCATTTGACACAATGAACATTTGTAAAATGCTTCCCTGTCTCTAAAGAGCTTTGTTTAGTTTTACTTCAATTCCAAGAAAACACTGCTGTTACAGCATACTGGCTAGTACAAGAGTACTGTCTACTATTGTTTTCTATATTAAATTAACTTCTGTATACATTTCTGATTTATAGTTACATTCAATTGGTATTTACTATCTTCTTTCCTTTTTCAGCTGAGGAACTAAGCTGAAATTCGGGTGCTCCGGTGATTGCTAAAAGTCAGCTACAAATAAATGTTAATCCTTCCAGTTTTATGCAGTCTTCAAATTTAAATAACTGTGATCTGAAGAGTCTTTCTTTAAAACTTCAAGGCCCTCGAATGAAGTTCTGTAGCAAGTTGTTACTGAAATATTCAAAGTATCTTAAATTTGACTTCTGACCATAAATACATTTGCTTATTCTACATAAGCAAAACATATCACGGTAGGAACTAGTATGCAAGTTACTCATTATCTTGTCACTCCCATCTCCATGCTAAAGATACAGAAGATCATCCTAGGAACAGGAGGGTGACAAAACCACAAGGGAAGATGATTGAAAAAAGAATTTGCTCCAAATGAAAAGTTAAATGAGGAGTGCTGGGTTAGAAGCATGAGGCTAACAGTGAGGGCAGAGAAGCTGGCGTGCTCAAGTGATCCCGATTCCTCAGGGAGGGCCGATATTGAGCCTCAACCCCAAATCTGCTTTTAATCCCCGTTAACCTTTGAAGCTTAACATCACGTGCCTTTCTCAGCGATGTCAGTTGTTTTATTGGCAAAAGTGCAACTCCTAGACTGCGCTTACTGGAAATAAAACTTGTAGAAACAAAGGAGTCATAATATTCAATTACAGGCACATTTGCTGAATACTTAACATGCATCCAGCATTGTTGGGATCCCTTTCTACTCTCAACGAATTTATAGCATCATTTGGGGATTTAAAAATACATAGTCTCTTTCAAGTTTAGACTAAGGCAGCAGAAGGAGCTAAGAAGTGGTCGCAGGTTTCCAAAAATCACAAAAGGAACCTCCTCTGGATTAGACCCTTTCTAAATCACCAACAAGGAAACCACTGCTTGGCACCTGAACCACTGTTACTTGTGTTACTTCTGACACCAAATGTGGGGGATTTTTTCCTTCCTCACACCATCAATTCTCCAGATCCCAACTGGACGTCCTACGATTCAGTTTCATTTGGATGCTCACCACCCTCGTTAGCACACACCTCACAGAGTAAGAACCTGATCCCATGAGACTGCCTCTACTTCAGATGTAGGATTTTGTATTTGATTTTTCTGGCACTGGGGATTCAATCCAGGTCCTTCATACTGGGCTACAATCCCAGGTCTTTAAAAAATATTTTATTTTGTGAAGTCTCACTAAGTTGCTAAGTTATCCAGGCTGGGTTTGAACTTGTGATGCTTCTGCCTCAGCCTCCCAGAGTACTGGGATTACTGGCATGCAACACAATGCCAGTTCAGAGGCCAGTTTTAAGTCCTGGGCCTCCCATCTTCTGACTGACTACATATATCAGTGTTCCCAGGACCTCCTTCTTAGGGTTAGTGATTTGCTAGAATGGCTCTCACAACTTAGGAGGTCATTTTGTTGGTTTATAATTAAAAAAAAAGATACAATTGAGGAACAACCAGATGGAAGAGCTACATTGGGCAAGAAATGGGAGCTTAAAGCACATCTTCCATCCTCTCTGGTGGCACAGTGATCTATCTGGGAACACCATCTTCTGAGAGCCTCAGTCTGCTTACCAGCCTAGAAATGCTCCAGAGCCTGTTGTTTAGATACTTTATGGAGGTTCATTGTGCTGGTTCCTTGGGTGAGGTGGACTTGTGACCTGTGGGGGGGGGCAGGTATGGCCACATGGAATGGGGAAGAAGGGGAGGGGGAAGGGTTTCCCTGGGGAAGTGTGGGAAATAGGCCAGCCTAACACACTGACTAGAGATGAAGGATTAAGTCATCGGCATTGGTGATTGAACTAAATCTCCATCTGCTGGCCCCTCCCCCTGGAAGTCAGGGTAGGGGCTGGAAGTGTCAACTAACCAGGCCATTGTCTTTTTGAAGACCAGCCTCCATCCCAGGCTACATGGGGGTTCTTAGCCTCCAGTTATTGCATTAGCACGCAAAAGAACCCTTATTGCTTTAAGGTACCAAGAGTCCTAGGAGGAGCTATGTGTCAGGAACCAGGGACAAAAACCAAATATATATTTATTATAAGTTGGCAACTAATATGAAAATGTTTGCTGACTAGAACCACCTCAGGGCTGAGTTAAGGATTTTTTCTCAGTGCCACAACCGCAGTGACCTTGGTAAGTTGGTGAATTCCTCTGGTTCACCAGCCAGAGAACTCAGCCTTGCTTGAGGCAGTTAAAAAAAAGGCTCCAGGAATGAGAACCTCCATTAGGACCCCTAAGTGATTTCCAGACACTACTTCCCATGTTTTCTAATGCTTATCTAGTTCATTTCCTACCCATAGTCCTTTTCTTAAAGGGTTTATTCCACCACCACTTTCCTTCTCAGGGAAACTCACTTCTCTCTGTAAGGTCTAAAGTGAATAAAGGAGGACTTTTGTTGGCAGCTTTTAACAGACCCCTCCCCCTTTTCTAGACCTCACCAGCCATGTGTCCACACTGGCTGTGTTTACTTCCAGATTAGACAGTACAATAAATGCACCTGGCAGTAAACCAAATTGATTTAATTAAATGCCTGATTACATATACACATAAAAACATTTGATTATTTCACCACAGCAATGGAAAATGTCCTCTGTCACACATAACTAAAAGCACCTTCATTGGTATGGTCAAATAGATAAGACACAGACGTGACTGTAGTTTAATACATCTATGGAATAATTATGAGGTTTACAAATTTGCCCTTTAACCTAAAGAAATTTTCTTCAGACCGAAACAGCATTCCTTTTTAATTCAGAATGTTTACTTTGGCTATCAGACGTGTGGCCACTTCAGACTTTCAGAGACAAATGTAAAGAAACTGGATGTGAGAGCAAATTATCAGTCCCTCCTGAACGCTACGCATTTTGTACCAGTGGCTGGGGGAAAGGGGATTATTGACTAAGACTTTTTAGGGCATTACTTTTATTTTATTTATAACTGTATTCCCAGCCCACTGTTCACAACACTTGAAAAAATAGCCACTGCTTCAAGAATGTTGGTTGAGAAAATGACTGAGTGATACATAAGGAACACAGGGAAAGAAAACCTTGCATAAATGGCAGAGATTTGGACACGAAGGAGAAATGCACTTCTTTCCAGGTAGTCGTAAGATACTTCTTCTCTTGTTGAGAGGAAAAAAAAACCACAATGATAAAAAAAAAAATCTCAGATAATCAGTCAAAAAGAAAAGTTCCTGTTCATTTGAATTATTCTCCTCCTTTTCCTCCTGGAAACTTTTCTTTGCTCTTTGAAGGAGGAAATTAGGAAATATAGCCTACAACAGAGGGAGCAGCAGGGACTTTGAAGCCAAGCAAATATGAGTTTGGATGTAATTGCCTGAAGTGTGTTTTCAATCCAAATTACACAGATGAGTGAAAGGGGAGCAGCTGCACAGGGATGAAAGGGGGAGTGGAAATTAGAGCTCTAAAATAGAGAATAAAGGTGCCCAACTGCAGGGCTGTTGGCTTCCTTTAAGACCGTTGGAAGTATCTTTTTCCACTTTAATTCTTATTGTTTTATCCTAAATATAAATATATTCATCACATGTTCTTCATAAAAACACTAAAATGCTTCAAAACATCACAGTGAAATCACGTGAAAATTCCCCATCATCCTACTCCCAAAGATAATCATTGCTACCCATATAGCATGTATTTGTCCACCTCTTGCTGCTTTATGGTTTTAAAATTTAATTATCCAGTACTGAATACATACAAAGTAATCATAATTCATCATTATGGTAGGCTGAGTAATCATGGCCTCCCATAAGATACCTCAGAACCTATGAATATTACCTTAGATGGCCAAAGAGAGGAGGACACTGCCTTTGTGATTAGGCTGAGGATCTTGAGATGGGAGATTATCCTGGAGTATCTGAATGAGGCTTCCATCCAATCACAAATGTTCTTATAACAGCAAAACAGGTGGAGATTTGAAACAGAAGTGGAGAGACAGCAGTTTGATCACTGAGAAGAGGTAGAAGTGGAGGAGGCACAAAGTAGGAGCCACCAGAAACTGAGAGACACAAGGAACGGATTCTCCCCCAGAAAGTTCAGTGGGAATGTGGCCCTGTAGATGATTGGGCTGGTTGGTATACTGTTAGCAGAAGAGGCTTTGGAAGGCAAACACTTTGGGGGCTGAATCTATAACATTAAATGATAAAGAGATAGGTAGGTTACTTTGGGTGTGTAACATTCATTGTGCTCTTTTGCCTACCAGAGGAGCTCCATTTATATCTCCCAAGTCAGTCTACCTGGAAAATCTCTGTATCCACCATTTTCTAGAATATTTAATTTATTTCTTAACGACCTCCCAATTGAGCAAAAAAAAAAAAAAAGAAAGAAAAAAACTTTAAGTCCTAATTATGTCTGGCTGTCATAATTAAGAAAATAGTGTACCTATCTAGAAACTCATATAAAGGTTTTAAAACATACATTGTTTTTATGTGATTTCTTTTTTTGTTTGTTTGTTTTTGGGGATCAAACTCAGGACCTTGTCTTCGCTAGGCAAGTGCTCTACCACTGAGCTGAATCCCCAACCCCTACATGATTTCTTAAAAGCCAGTTTGGGGTACAGAAAATACAATCAGAAGAAAAATTCAGAACTTATTCTTGGAAAGGGTAAGGAGGGAAGAATTTGCAAAATCTGAGGGAAACACTTTAGGGCTATGTTTGTTGCTCATTTCCTTAGATTAGGCCCATTGCTTACTAGCTGTGATGAGGAACACGCGTGTACATCAGACAGGCAGTTTTGCCTTTACAGACTGGGAAGTCAGGAAACTTGCTGTGGCAAGAATCCTTTTCTGTTGATGGATATGTAGGTCATTTCCAGGGTTTAGATATTATGAGTTGTGTTGCTATAAACATGGACAAGCAGGTATCACTGTAATATTTGTCTACAAGATATCTAGAAGGGGAACAGTTGACCCAAATGGACTTTCTATTTTTAGTTTTTTGAGGAATCTCCATACTTGTTTCCATAGTTTACATTCCCACCAATAACACAGAAAGGTTCCTATTTCCCCACAGCCTTACCAGCATTTGTTATTATCTGATGTACATGTCTACCAACAGATGAATGGATAAACAAAATGTGGTATGATGCACAATGGAGTACTACTCTGCCATAAAATTTGAGTCATTTGTAGGAAAATGGATGTTATCTTGAGACCCTAATGTTAAGGGAAATAAATCAGACACACAAGCTTAAATATTGCATGATTTCTCTGATATGAGAAACCCAAAATATAAATGAATTAAAGAGCAAAATAAAAGATAACAGGAAAGAGGGAGATAGATCTTTTGCAAAAGGAAAGGGGACTGAAAGATGGAGGGCGCGGTGGGGAGAGGGAGGGGAGGGAAGGAGAAGAAAAAAGAATTAAGATATGTTATGTACATGTACCAGCTCCCCACGATGAATGTAATCATTATGTACTGCAAACGTACTAATAAAAAATTTTTAAAAATCTCATTTCCGCATCTTTATCTGGACTGATTCTTATCCCCAAGAAGAGATTTCCCATTTTGTAGAGATACGGATTATCTGAACATAGAGATTTGAAGCTTAAATTCAATTCATGTAACTATCTTCCTACTTGAATATTAAGAAGGGGAAAAACCTTGCCCAGTTGCTAATTTTCCCTTCGTTTTTCCTCTCATTGTTTTGGTAAAGAAGAATAGCAAATCATGGTCAAGACAAAAGGACAGACTTTCAATTTAATGAAGACGGTAACTCTTTTCCTGAGCACTTAGTGTTTATAAATCCCTATGAAAAAGTACACAGAGTAGTTGAAGATCGGGTTTCACACAGTTCTTGGGGGTACAGATGTCTCTGTGGGCTCGTTTGGTCAGTGGCAGAGACAGAACCTTAAAAGAAGCTGGAGGGCATGAACAACTCAGACAGGGGGACAGAATGAAGGACTGCGTCCCGAGTGGTACGAATGGAGTGTGGGCCTTCCATGGTCCTGTTTGGGGAAATGGGCAGGAGCGCAAGGACCAGAATGAAGATTTTCAAAGTTTTAACTGATACATAAAAAAATTGCACACATTTATGGGATACAGTGTGAAAATTTGATACATATGTATAATGTGTAATGATCAAAGCAGGGTAATTAGTATTCCCATCTCCTAAAACATTTATTATTCTTTGTGTCTAGCACCTTTGAACTTTCCTCTTGTAGTTCCTTGTAAAATACGTTTGTTGTAAACTATAATTACCTACTGTGCCGTAGAGCACTAGAACTTATTCCTCCCATCATTTGTTTTGAATAGTTAAAATGGGAAAGGAATGGGCTGCAGAGGGCCAATTTGTAGAGGAGTTTGGATGTCAGACAAATGCATTTGGATTTGATTCTTGGGATGTCATGCACCACTGAAGCATTTTGGATGGCAGAGCAATATAACAACAAGCACTTTAGGAAAATTAATTTGGTACTGATATGCACAGATGACTGAAGCAGAGAGACAAGGTAGGAAGTAATTATGGCCACAGAGGCATAAACTAATGAGGGTGGCATGAGAGAAATGAAGCTGAGGGAGGAGACTGTGAAAGGAGTGACAGAAATTGGTGAGCTACTAAACTAGATGAGAAAGAAGAATGATGGAGATTTTTATTCTAGGTAGTTGGATTTCTCCAAATGTAGTGAGAATAGGAAAAGTGGCAGGAAGAATTATATGTGGAATAAAATGATGAAGTATTTTAGCGAAGCTGGATTCCACGTAGAAATGTCCAACGGCCAAATGGACATATGGGACTGAATCATGGTAAGAAGTCAGGGCTGGAAATGGGCTCATGAGTCATCAGGACACAGGCCATAGCCAAAGGCACGGAAATGATCAAGAACTCAGAGGGAACATAAAGCCCACAGACAGTGAGTCCAAGTGACAACCTAAGCACTTGAGGGCCTGGGACGGAGATGGACTCCAGCAAGGGAGACGTGAGAAAAGTGGACAGAGAAGTATGAGGAATTTATTTGGGTAATTCTAGACTTCCAGAGAACAGAAACTTTAAAAAGGAGTGTGGACAAAATCGATACAACTTTGGGTACTTTTATATTTCTGCACTGTGTACCCCTAACCTTAAACATTTTTAAATTAGGGCCTTCATGTGTAATTATAGCTCTGTCCTGTAGTCCCCACACCATGTGGATCATTTCCTGACTGCCTCCATTAGAGAACAAGGTCAATGTGTACATTGGGTAACTTATTCTACTTAAGATCAACTTGCGTTAATCTCTCTTCTTGCAACTGCCCATTAGAAGTTTCCAGAAAACACCATTACCAAATATTTACTAAGCGACCTATTGTGTGGAACAGCCCTTAATTCAGGACTACACAAATATCTTATTCTCTTATATACTTTCTTTTAACACAAAGGCAAGCATTACAAAAGTTTAAATAAATCAAATGCAGGCTAGGGGGAGAAAGCCCTAAATCTAACATGTGGAGTTAATGGTGCCAAGTCGCTTCTTTTTATAAGCACAAGAGCTTTTTATAGTCAAACACTCTGGCTACGCCCATTAGGTTACATGGTCCCCTTAGACTTTGTTGTATGACATCTGGTACTTTACTGCCTTAGAGGCTAAAGAGAAATACCAAGCATGCCATTTGCTTTGTCTGTCTCTCTAAAAGGTTCCCTTTCAACTTTTTCTTTCTCTGTTAGTGGTAATAGTTTTCAAGGGTTTCAAATATTGAAGGCCTGGTGTTAGTAGATTTTCTTTTGACTTTTAAATAAGTCATACATCCTTTACTCAGAAAAGAAGGATAACACAACTGGGATTTCTATATAAGCTTTACTTTTGCAAAGATTTTAAAGTATAATGTTGCCTAGATAACTGAGCTTTTGAAACAAAGTACATGTCTAATGTCTGGGGTCTGTGACTCAACCACTTTAAGAACATTGAGAAAAAGGGACAAGGGCAGATGAATGATACAAAGTTATAATTTTTGTGATAAGGCTGTTAGGTTAGTTTAACAAAATCCCCATATCACAAATCAATGACTTCTAAAAGGTGGAAAAATATCTCAAATTTCGCAAACATGTTTGAATTTTATATGTTCTGGTAACTGTACGTGAGGGCTGTGCACTAAGACTTACTTTTTGATGGTAGAGGCTTTTAAAATGCTATTGTCTTTTATTTTCTTCCTTCTTTTCCCCCTTCTCCCTTTCTAGTTCTCCTCTCTTTTGAATATTATCTTTAGAAGGAAGGGAAAAAGAAAAGAAAGGAGAAAGGAAAAGAAATGGAAAAATGTAAATAAACCTGCCATAAATAGGGAAGGGTGGGGGAATGGAAAGGAGGGGAGGAGAAAGGGGGGAAACCAAGATATATCGTGTACAGGTACAAAATAACAGTAATGAATGTGATCATTATGTATATAATGTACCAATACCTGTTCTTGGTAATAAATAAATAAATAAATAAATAAATAAATAAAAGAAAAAAAGCAATAAAATAGATGAGGTGAGAAAAAAATATGCTATTGTCATCACTGCCTATGTTACCTTTGCAGGAAGCTTGATCTTTTTAAAAAGACTTCATCAATAGTTTAAAAATAATAGTCTGTAGATGAGATATATCATAATCACATGAAAATCATTTTAAAAATGGATTTGTGGGTCCAGTTTCTGGATACTCTGACTCAGTGTGTAGAGTATACCTACGGTATTGGTGTTTGTCTTTGTTGAGTCTTCAGGTAATTCCAATAAGCTATTAGCTCTCAGATCTGCTCAGCTCTTACTAGATGTGTTTGTGGAGTAAACTAGGCTGTGATCCAGGCTGAGCTTAGATTTCCTATATGCTAAGAATTGGTAGCAAGGAACTGAATCTTTCTCAAATGAGAAAATGATGATTCTTTACTGGTTTGCTGAAACTGAGTTAGTTTTGATTTTGTAAATTGGTTTTTAACTGTAGGAAATGAAAACATTGTGGGGAAGTGTAGCATGCCCTATGATGGCCTTATTTCAGGCATTTGGAGCACTTAATATTTTCTTTATTTCTTCAACATTTTAGAAAAACAGATGCCAACACAATGACATAACCAGAACATGTAAACAAAAGATGAAACTCAGAATTCCTCCACCAGTTCTTATGAAATACTGTATATAATTTTGTGATGAAATTAAGTATTGCACATTGTTTCAACAGACCATTTTGAAGGGAAAAGAAGTTAATATACCCATATGTTCTCACAAAATGTCTGCCACCATTTACTTCCTCTTCCAAAAGAAGAATCTATATAAACAATATCTCCCTGTGAAAAAAAGAACAAAACACCACCAACAAAAAACCCAACTCTCTCTACAATGCGCAAGTTAGAATATTAAAAAAAAGACCACATATATCACTCTAAACTTTATTTTTACTTTAAAAATGCACATGCACATTTCTCCAGGTCAATAAATACCCATAATTCAGTCTTTATAATAGCTTCACAATATTCTATAGTATAAAAGGGTCATGAATTTTCCAGTTGGTCATTCATTGATGACCTTTGTTGTCAGTTTTTAAAATTACTATATTCAATGCTATAATAAGCATTTAACATACATGCTCATTCTTTTATTTTAATCAGGTATTTTTTAATAGGGTTTTTCTGCAAAAGGATATGGGGATCTTAACTCACACTAGATTCTGCTAGATTATTTTTCCAAATACTTTGTAGCAACTTCGCATTTAGTTCTGGTTTTCTTTCATGGCCTCACCAGCACTGAGTATTTTCAATCTTTTAAAGTTTTGCCAATTTGATATGTGAAAATGGTATTTTATTATTTTAATTTGCATTCTCTTGAGAGTAAAATGTGCTAGGTATATATGAAAATACATGCCCTCTTTTGTAAACAGCCTTCTAAAATAAAATTACATACTTCTTCATGTCATGCACAAAAAAGTAATTCCATAATAGATTAAAGATCTAAATATAAAAAGGAAAAAGAATGCAGAAGGGAAAAAAATCCTAGAATATTTGTGTAATTTTGAGTGAGAGAGATGTTTGACATTTTAAAACAAGATACATTTAAATGTCATGAAGAAGGAAAAATTGAGGGCTGTTTACATTGCCTTTTGCACTACAGAAAAGTCAAAAGATGAATGATATATTCAAAAGTATGTTGTATATATTACAAAAAAAGAGTAATATCCCTAATCTATGGTTCTCTCAAAATCTGATATGGCAAAAGGGACAAGAAAGATAAAAAACTGAACAAAATATATAAATTCTTTGATTTTTTTCTATTCTAATACCCTGCATCTGAAGCCCTGTGTGTTTGAAATGTAGACCTAGTGCTTGTTTCCATCAGAGCATGGCAGCAGCAAGTCTACCTCCTCTTCCACAGCCATCTCAGGTTTGCATCTATTCTCTACCTATAGGGTCTCTTGGCACTGCGGTCTGATTTCTTCCTGTGGTGTGCTGCCTTTGACAAATCTCACATACCTACCGATCACTAATGCACTACTCTGAGTTTTCTTCTTGACACTTCTCTCCTCCCTTCCTCTTCAACTCTGTAGCCAAGTCACAGGTGCTCAATGCTTCTCAAAGCCAAGAGTTTATATTTGGGAAGCTCTATACACAAAGCAAAGGACTACACCCTGCACCACATCACCAGTTCCAGGTGTACTTAGCAATGAATGAACCACATCGGGTTCCAGAGTTAGACACTGAATTTTGAAAAGGCACCTGCATAGTATTTATATCCATCAGGATTTAAAGCATTTATTTGTATGCTGTTGAGGAGCAGTCGAGATAATTCATGAGCACGTGCTTTGCACAGTCTACAGTACCACATACATATAAATAATAGTAAGCTATTGATCCAGGAATCCAATTAAAACCATAAGTAAAAATAACTAGTGAGCAGTGGGAGCAACATGTGACCCTGGCTCCTCTCTCCCAGTTTGGAGACAGCACATCTTGCAACAGATCTCGTCTCCTGTAGGTGCCACAGTTAGCAAACTCTTCATCATTCAAGGCCCTGCCTTAAAGATAATATCTGAGGAAGACCTTTCACATCTCAGACTTCAATTTTTGGTCATTTATTTGTTCTGAATTGTCAGCATCTTGTTCTCTTTATAACTTCAGTCATAGTTGTAATTAAGGCTACCTCAACTAACATGCAAATTCATTGAAGGCAAGGGCCACCTCTGCTTTGTGTGGAGTGCTCAGTGTAATATCAGGTATATAAGAAATGATCAAGAAAAACTTGTTGAATGAATAAATGAAAAGCACAGTGTTTTATTTACGTATGTCACAGCTGTTGTAAGAATCTATCATTATTGTTTAATTTTGAAATCATTATAAATCATTATAGTTTATGAAATTATGGGCTTCACAAGGTTAGGAAGTTTGTCTTCCTTATTCTTAGCACTTTTTATTCCTAATGTCTAAAACAATTTGAGATATATAGCTTCTCAATAAAAATTCGATAAATAAGTCCCACTATATTCTGCTGCTGGCTGAGTTAATGGATGTCACTGCCAACTCCAATTTCAAAGTCTCCTTTGAAATTGAATTGAATCGAGTCTCCTTTGACTGAAACCATAAGCAGCTCCAATCTCCATCTATTTAAGTTGAACATGTTCTACTTAATGCACCAGAGCATGCAAAAATAAATATTAGAGTAAGGATAACATAAAATACACGTTAAATATGTGATGTTTTCTTGGTCATCTTGCTTTGGAGATCATTTTTTTTCTCGAGTGACAATGGGTCACCCACAGTTATGCTGCAGTCTGCCACAATGTTGGCTGCAAATTTAATTTTTCAAAATCCTTTACCAAAAAGAATGAAGACGAACCCTCTTTAAGTAATTTGCAAGTGATTGAAGTGTGGTTTTTCTTTGCAAGTACTTTTTCTTATAGTTTTCAGGTGGAATTTACTGTTTGGAGACAGACTCGAGCATCCACAGATCATTGGTAATATGGATAGAAAGCACGAGAATATCAAAATACTAAAAAGTCTGATAAAAATTACAGGTAAAGGATTTCATCAGGAAGGGGATCAGTAGTAGAAAAAGTGTGCAAATATATTTTCCTCTCCATCAATGCCCCATGAAGGCAAGAAAAAATTGCCCTTAGTCTTCTTTGGCAAATCAAAAGATACTCCACCTAAACTAAGTTCTAATTCCACTATTATCAAAATTTTAAAAAGGACTTGATGGTATGAGGGACAGCTGACAAATACTTTTCCCGTAGTACTTAGAATTTAACAGACTAGGTCAGGCTGGGGAAAATATATGTTATAGGAGACTATATGTAAAAGTGCAATGGATTCTTCCTATAGTCATTTCAAATGCTTTTCCCTCACTTTTAAAGAATAGATTTAAGCCTTCTGTGGTATTGAGATCACTAAAGAGTATCTATTCGAAAATTCCATTTCTTTAAACACACATACCAGCATGATGCTAGTTTTTTCTAGTACTATTCTAAACTAAAAGTGCTTGAGCCCTGCTCTTCTGTTTTAGTTTCCCCAGTATCTAAGTGACACTCATCAAGGCAGCCGCTCTATTTAATGCTTCACTGGAATATACAACAATCACATTTTCACTCAGGAATAAAAAAGGAACATACTTGTTTTTCATTTTAGTCATTAGTTTGGCACTGAATGTTATATCATTATATTTACTGATTTTGATTCTTATTTGCTATGTTTCTAGAATAGATTTTGCACAAGAAATGTCAGAAATTGAAATTCTTGCTGTAGGTCTTTTTTTAAATTTACACATGCTTGAAATTACTTTATCTTTGAATGTAGAAATTATTAATTCTTCATGTAGAAGAATTAGCAAGTTGGAATAAAGTATCTAGAGAAAGAAATAAGGCATAGTGGCATAATTTGGTTTTATTAGCCATATTTTTAAGCTTCTACCCAATCTATTACATCATGTGTAATACATCACAGTAAAAACTGAATGGTTGATACTGTTTTGTATCCTGATTTATCTCCATTTTTATTATATTTTGAGCATTAAAATTACTTGTAGATATTACAAGGGGCAGGAAAGATTCCATGATATGTATTATAATTAACATTCTCTTATTGTTGTGCATACCAGGTTGCATACCACGTTCTGACAGAATAAATAAGTTGCTGATAAACATCTTTCTATACATTCTCAATTTTTACCTACGTTTCAGATACTTCCCTTCGGAAAACTCCTCAGAAATAAAACTTTAAAGAATATTAATGCTGACATAGTTTATTAAATTTATATGTGCCACTTCTCTATCTGTCCTCAGCACTTTACATATATTAATTAATTTGGTGTTAGTTCAGTTTTATAGCTCAGAAAACTGAGACATAGAGAGTTAGGTAGTTCCCTCCAAAGTCCCATAGTTAGCAAGTAGGAGACATGGACATGAACTCGGGCAGTCTGAGGATCCAGCTGGCATTCCTAACCTCCATGCTGCACAGACTTTCTAATCCCTTGTGTAGACATGACCATGGCAGATCATAAATGTGAGATTTGGGAAGATTAGGCCACCGAATTTAATCTCTGGACATTACAGAAAACAAAGCCCAGAAAGATTAAGTGATTAACTAATTTGACACAGAGAGCAAGTAGCAGGTTTTGAATTTAGCAGATCTGATTCCTTATCCAAGGGACCAATCACTTGCTACTCAAAGCTCGATTCTGTGAGCCAGTGTTCGCATCCCCAGGCACCTGCTGGGGATGCAGGCCCAGGTTTTGTTCCTGGCCTCCACCCACCTGCACTGTCAACAAGAGCCCCTGCCATGTTCCATTTGCACACTTAAATTTGAGTAGCATTGGCAATCTAATTTATAAATGCGATAGATCTCTGATACTTTTTAATGAAAAAATCTGCACATAGCCTTCAAGTATTTCCACAGCTAGGAAAAAACTGTCCTCATTCAGAGTTAGTTAAGGGTTATATTGTGGAATCATCTGAAATTGCTGTAATTTTAGGTTATAAACAGTCAAATATTGACAATTGACTGTGGTTCAACTTCAGCAGAGACTGGGGTAATGATAATAATGCTGACAGGTGTCAGTCTTTGTAAGAATTGGATTTGGTGGGGAGAATAAAACAAAGTTCCTTCCCTCAAGGAGGGCACAATTTAGTCAGAAGAATAAACAATTAAACAATTCCCATAAAATGAAAAATGTTACTGTGGAACATTCTGAGAGTGCAGGAGGCAGCGAAGTGATACTCTGGAAGATAAGAACTGTGGAAGAAAATGATTGCTTCTGTGAATGGCAAGAACGATGAGTGTGCCAGACTCAGCCAAATTATTAAGTGGATATCTGGGGAAGCTGCTTTGAGACTGATAAAATAAATATGTAAAGAATATAGCTGTTAATAAAGTATAGGGCATGTGAATTACTGCTTGAATTGTGTGAGCCTATCCAATGTTCTCTTCTCAATTATAAAGGCAAGTAAAGAAAGTTACAGCACTTTGTGTTCGTATTCTACCCAGCCTCAATTCGACCACTTCTGTGTTTTGAAATCAATGGATGTCATGCAGGAAAAAACCTTTTTCCCGTTCCACTTTCAACTCTGAATTCAGAACACTTCTGTGAGTAGATACAGGGGAAGGATCAGGTTGATTCTGATACTAACCCTAATTAGCACCAGCCACACCTCCCCTTTCTTCCGATGCCTATAGCTAGAAGCCTCTAGCCAGCTGGCTATACGCTGGGGATTCCCATGACCGCCTCAGGTTTCAACATTTGCTAGGTGTCTCACAGAACTCCAGGAGACACTTTACTCACACAAGATACAGATGAGTAAACACACAGAAGAGAGGCATAGGGCAAGGTCAGTGAGAAGGGGGCTGGATTTCCCTGGCCCTCTCTCATGGAGCCACCTTCCCACTACAGTCATGTGTCCACCAGCCCAGAAGCTCTCTGGACCTCATCTTTTGGGGGTTTAATGGAGGGTTCATTATGTGGGATAATTAAGTAGCCCATTGGCCATTGGTGATCGAACTTCAGTCTCTCCCTTCCATCTTCTCTGACTTTTAAGCCTTTCTCCCAGGGACCAATTGATTTCACAAAACTTTTATCTGGATATTTGTAAATAGTCATATAATTGGATATATTTCTGGATTTTCTTGGAGCTGAACTACTGCCATGGGAAGCATGCTTGAATCCCATGAGGAAACGCTGCAAGTCTGAGGACTCAGCACCAAGTAGCACTCTGATGAATCTTTTGTGTTCAAGTTTTTAATAAGTCATGTTCTTTAAAGGAAGCCTGCTTATACTTTCCAGAGCTGTACTATTTCTGCAGTATCTGGAATTAATATGAGGATCTGAGCAGAGAACTGAGCGTGGGATTTGTAAGCAAACTTTGTTCTTATGGAATCAAGGCATCTAAAGAGGGAGAAAAAGATGAAAGGAAGAGCAGGGATGACATGGTTCTGAGCGGCAAACTGAAAGACCTTTGGTTTTTAAAAATTAGTCAAAAATTAGAGAGAACATTATGCTAAAAAATTAACAATTGAGGAGCAGTCTATATTCTCAGATCAATTCATAAGTATTTCTTAGAGAATAAAACAACAACAACATTACAAGGAGTACTAGGTTTGGTAAAAGGCAATGATAATAAACACATTCACCAGCAGGTACTCATTTTCACACCAGCAAGAGAACAGTGGCTTTGTCTCAGCCATCTTGGCCTAACAGCAAAACACTACTCAAAGCAGTTTTAGGAGTTTGTATAAGTAAAGTAACTAAGGTCAAATTTTGATGATAATTTTGAGTGATCACTAAAATACAATGAACAGGGAGAAATCAAGAGGAGGGTGGGCAACTGCTCTTAGGCTCATAAAGGTGGCAGCTCTGGGATCTCCACATTCCTTCTGAAGCCATTGGGGCAAATGGTTTGTATTTATCAGAGCTTGTTAGTCTGGCAAATGTGCAAATGTGCCTTCAAGGTCAGCGACTGGATTCCTGGTTTAGCCTGGATTCCTGGTTTAGCCGTTTTCTTCCATGCCCTGCTTTCTTCTCTCTTTCCTTCCTCCCTCCCTGTTTTCCTTTCCATCCATCCAATTTTTTTTTTTTTTTTAGGTGCTGGGGATCAAATTCAGGGCCTTGCACTTGCTAGGTAAATGCTCTAACCACTGAGATAAATCCCCAGCCCCCATCTATCCAAATTTTTACTGGCTGTGCCAAACTATTTGGGGACTGTGAGAATACAGATAGGAATAAGATATAGCATCTTTTAACTTGCTTATCATTCAAAAGGATAGACAGGATAGCCACAAACTGTGCCACTTAGCGGTACAGTGATTATTATAAAGGACAGAGAGCATAAGGGGACCGAGAAGAGGGAGAAATCACGGTGAGAGGCAGCCTCAGGGACCGCTGGCTTGCCAGCTCCCTGGTGGAGGTGGTGTTTGAACCAGTTCATGAAAGGTGGGCAGGTGCAGGAAAAAGAGGGCTTCCCCCAAAATGTGCTGCATAGACAAAGGCACAGAGGAGGAGCACGGTAGGTGATTCCAGGCAGCTTACAGTTTTTAGCAAAAGGAAAGAGATTACTGTTTGGTGGGGAGCAGTGAGAGTAAAGGGTGGCAGCTCCCCCATCTGCCATTCTGGCCATGTCACTCTGCTGCTTGTCCTCTGTGGAGGTTTGCAGACTTCAGCCTGACCATCTATAGGGCTTGCCAAATCACAGGTGGCTAGGCGCCACTTCAGCGCTGGAGGCTTGGGAGGATTGGTGGCCCGAGGACTTTGCATTTCTAACAAGCACCCAGGTGATCCAGAGGCTGCTGGTTTGAGACCTGCTTTTGAAGGTCATACCACACACTCACTTCACTTGCAGTTCCCACACCTGGAAACTTCTACCCCGGAGAGTCACGTGACTCTAGCTCTCAGTTATTTATTCCTCTCATCAGCTCTCCTGATATTCCTTAACCCCTTTTTGCGTTTTATCTCTCTCTGTAGCTCTTATCAGAACCAGCACTATGACAAATTAATTTTCCATCATCCCACTAGTGTGTAAACCCCACAAGAAACTGTTTTATTCAAGAGTACCTAAAGCAGCACTATGTTTTAGTACCCAAATCCTGTCCTCCTGGGCCTTAACACAATGTGACGCGTGTGGTGTGTACCTGGCTAGCAAGGCGGGCTGAACGGTTGAGACACTGCCTCAGAATGAAGCTGGGTTGGGGGTGGAGATAGGGGCCTTTCTTATTTGTGGCAGGAAGCATGAAACCTGAGATGGCACAGGTCAAAAGCTGCCTTTTCTCTATCACTAAAGATACCTTTCTTTACCTTTATTAGCAAAGGGTTTGGGGTCATAGGTGGGAGGAAGGAAAGGTATGGGTGTAGATAGGGAGGTTCTAGTACCTGGAGAGTTTTTAGGCTGGCTGTATGGAGAATACACTCTCTCAGCAATCTAGACTCTTGTGGAAGGAGCAAATAAGAAAGCCCTCACCTTAGGCAGAAAAAAGCAAAACAGATTGTATTTCTTTCCAAAATGCTGAAGTGATTTTCCTATCAGATATTACATTAAGATGATCTTCTACTTATCACTTATAGGAGTTTCTCTTTGGTTTCACATGAAGTCTGAGAACTTAGGGAGTATTGGACTGCCCCATGTGTGTCCTTCCTTTTCCCTATAAGTTAAGGGCTTAGGAATTTGCTGTTAAAAAAAACTCCTAAATACTCCGAACATCTTGCTATACAGCCTCACTTCAAATTCCTCCAACCTCCAAGATGTTTAGCAATTCTTATGCCAAGTTTACTGTTATCACATCATCAGACGTCCCAGGCCGACATGATGGATCACATATAATAACCCAGCCATATCTTATTGTAAATCTCTGTCCTCATTACAGTCACAAAATTAGAAAGGGAAGCTTAATAGGCATTTATTTGATTCATAAATTAATCTGAAAAGATGAAGATGTTATGAAAGGTAGATGGGAAATTATGGCCAATGAGGTCACATGTGCAAATGGTTACAGATTCTGAAAGCACAAAAATAGTCTAGGGTTCTCATCTGGTGATAAAGGTGTGACACCTTAGAAGTCTCACCTTTTTCACAGTTAGTAATCTAAAACTGAACTGCTATAAAAATACAGGTAGAAAAAAAGCAGGGAGAGTACATGTTGACACTATATACTTGGATTTTCGTTTGTTTTGAATACTTGCTCAAGTTGTCTTTTCTTTTTCCAGTTCAGATTGTTGAATTTAAACCTAGGTCCTCAGGAGGCAGAGGATGCTGTTCTCTGCAAGACACTGACTGACACACCCACTTAGATTTAACTCTTCTTGAGATCAAGAATTAGGCACAAAAAATAGTCATTGATCACTAAGTGTGCATGGAATGAGGGAGCATAGAAGGACCAGGGAAATGCAACCTCTAGTTCTCTGGAAACTTAAAGAGTGAGAGAAGAAAAATTCAGACATTTTTACAGTTTTTTACTTAATTCCCCAGGAAGGTAGAAGGTAATAGAAATAGTCAATTTTGTATCAAGATGTATCTATGTGAGAGCCTTTCCAATTAATATTAGTATAGTCATTTACCTAATATAACACTTTGCGTTGTATTTTGATTTATAAAGTACTATATCATTTCATTCAGTGCTAGAGATACAAATTAATGCCAATATTTCTCTTTTCTTTCTTCTATTCCTATTACATTTCCTCCCTCTTTTATTTCATCTTAGATCCCTAGAAACTACTCCGACACAAACCTTCAGAATTAAATATGTATTTTTTTTCCCTTCAATTCCAGGTGGGTTTCTCTATCAGTGGGTCCCAGCAGAAATAGAATTCTGCTCAAATGGTAACTGAAGAGACTTTAATAAAGGGGTTATTGACTGAGATGTAGGCAGGATAAAGGGACACACCAGGGATGATGCTGACACACCAGAGATGGTGATCCCTATGTCTGAAGGGACAAAAGGACAGGAATTACATGTTAGAGACCGTCTAGAAAGGGAGGGATAGAAGAGATTGCTGATGTTGATACTGCATGCCATACTTTTTAAACTTTTTATCGGCATATTTAAAGATAGGTTCACACTCTTTTGTGAAAATAGATGAAATGATGAAAGGGCTGTGGGGTGCATATTCTAAGTCACATGAAGTAACATGGAATGACCCAGTAGAAAATTATGGAGCTGGTTCAAGGTTCTGCAGTAATTGATGCATCCTACATTCAAGGTTTCAAGAAATTAAGTTCACATATCAGTTACTGGAATTTATTTCACAGGCACCTTAAACTACACATATCCGAAACAGTGTTTATCTACAAAGAGCTTGTTCTAATTAGACAATCTTGAGAATTACTTTATTCTGTCTTTTCTCTCCCCATTTGATTACCACCTGGATGTTTTTTAATTGTCTTAGTCACTTCCTTTGTTGCTAGGACAAAATACCAGACATCTGCAATTTAAGAGAGGAGAGGTTTATTTTGGCTCACAGTTCTGGTCCATGTTTTGCATGTTTAAATACAGAAATGACTCGGCAGAGGGGCACAGTGGAGGAGCTGCTCTGTCATGGTGGTCATGGAGCAGAGAGAGAAGGGAGGAGCAGGGGAAGGAGAGACACCCTTCCAGGTCACACCCCCAGTGACCTGCCTGCCCCACCTAACTCTACTTCCTAACAGCAAGTCAGCAATACTGCTCCCATGGTCCGGCCCTATCCAAGAGCTCCACCTCCGAGTGCACAAGACCTCTGAGGGACGTGCTTGATTTAAAACATAAGAAGTTGGTTCCCTCTTTTTCCTGCTACGGTCACTTGTCACCATTATATCCCAGTCATCTTGCCAACAATCACCAGCCTTCAAATTTTTCCTTCTTAGAAAGAACTTTCTTTTTAAAATTGAATTGTCTAGCTGGGGATTTAGCTCAGTGGTTAGCATTCTCACCTTGCAAGCACAAGGTCCTGAGTTTGATCCCCAGCACCAAAAAAAAAAAAAAAAAAAAAGCCAAAAAAATTGAATTGTCTAAATTCTCAGCTTAAAATTCTTCATGAACACACTATCACATGTGGGATAGGTCAGAACTGTATGGTTTGGAACATAAGATTTGCCTACCCCTTATTTTAACTCTCCTTACACACAAAAGAGAAATATCTTGTTTCAGCCATTCTTAATGGCTCTGAGTTTTTAGACTGGATAAGATCTCTCACTTGTACTTTATACCAACAGAAAGCCTTAATCTAATTTCCACTTTTTTTTTAATGACTGAGGTACAAGTCATGTGCTCTTAGTACCGGTCATTTAAAAGAAAATTCCTGCACATTTAATAATCACAAATTCCTGTTTGTCCTTTAAAACACATCTTACAGCCAAGAAACCACTTTTGACCTTCTTGTAATCTGGATTAGGTGATCCTCTCCTGTGCTTACCTGGCCCTAGGAGTTTCCTCTGTGAGCTCAGGGAAATTAGAGTTGAACTCTTTGTTTTCTTGCCCCAGTTACTCATTACATTGTGCACATGGACTGCTCTTTCATCTCTGCAGCCCCAGACTAGCAGTGGGCCAGACACCTTACAAATATTTATAGAAATGAAATAAAATCCTCCCTCATTAAATACTTCCTAGCCTTGCCAAATCACTTGACTTCATCCCTGACAACACTAAGGAATAAGAAAGAGTAAGATGATTTCTAGATTCACCAAAGACAGTGTCGTCAACTGTAAAGAATGCTGACAACTGTGCCCACCTGGGTTTTAGTCCTCACTCCACTACTCACTCTGCAAATCCTTTTACCTTCCTGGAGTTTTGCTTCTTCATGCATTAAACAAAAGACTTTGGCATGATTTTTCTTCTGTCCAGTTCTGACATTCTGTATTTTAATACCACTCATAGAATAAAAATGTATATTTTAAGTTGGCTTGAAGTGTAAAATCCTACAAGTGCCTTTGGAGGGATTATTCTTTTGGGAGAACCAAATGGACAGGAGAAGTCACTGGAAGTCCGTGTGACCACTGAGAGGCTGCTAGTTTTCTCTTAGTGTGTTATTCCAGATCTGGCTTTTGGCTAATGACCATATTTCACATCCCCCCTTGCATCTAAGCTAATCTTCCGAATTCTAGTCTACAGTAAGTAATGTTTGAACTTCCGGGCTGTGGCCATAAAGGAAAAGAGTGTGATTTTTCCCTTCTGCTTTTCTGTTGGCTAAACTGTGAGAGATGGGCAGCTCCTTCTATGACCACATTTAAGCATGGCAAAGCTACAAGACAGCAGGAGCCTGGTTCTCTGGCACCACCAAGCAGCCATAGCTCTTCTGGATTTTCAAAACAACAAGTGATGAATTTGTAGTTTAAGCCATTTAGGATAGGGGGTTTTTAGTTGTAGGAAAAGAAACCAAACTAAAAAAAAAAAAAGCAAAACAACAGTATTCTTACTAAAATAGATACTAAGAAAATATTTTACTATTTTCAAAATACACTGAAAAAAGGGAAAAGATAGTAATTTTGTTCAAGAAAACTACTTAGAAGTTTATTTTAACATTTAATAAAATAATTTTTAGGGAATTTATGACACTGTCTAGAACACGATCCTAAAACATCTTACTCTGTTTTCCATTTTATCATAAAGAAGGTGGCAGAGTAGGATGGCATTTATTTGGCAAACTCTAATCTAATAAGCTCTAATCCAGTAAACCAGTTTTCTACTGATCATAATGAAGACTCTAAAACAAGTCACCAAAGGAATTTTTATTTTTTTTTAGTAATTCCATTTACAAAGACAAAAAACTGCAATGTATTTGTAGCTTATATAAGCTGTGAAGTTATGAAACATTAACACTGTTTGCTGCTTTTCAAGGGATGGAAGTGATTATACTTAATATTACCCAGAAAGTACCTTGGTGCCATAAAATAAAGGACCTATTATCAGATTGGGCTCCACGGAGAGAGTAGCCCAGAAACATGTGGAGCCCTTCTCCCCACCAGCTCACTGAGCAGAGAGAGTGCCGATCTCCACAGAGCACACTGTCTGCCTGAGTAGGGTCAGAGAAGCAGAGCTCCACAGCACTGTGTCTTCAACAAGCAAAGCACAAGGCCCAACACACAGACTATACTGCAGGAAGGAAGCTGTGGCCTAATGAGCTGATAAACAATCGGTGCTTAAGGCCTGTACTCTAAGCTAGTGCACAAAGAAAACTAAAAGTATTCTACCATTAATAGGGGGCAAGGGCTGAAAAGAACTTCCAGAAGGCATTGGAGAAGTAATATTAACTACCGTGTTAACAGTCAGTCTTGCATCACCGTGACAAAATCAATTTAAAGAGGGAAAGGTTTATTTTGGTTCGTGGTTTCAGTCCATGGTCATTTGGCTTTGTTTCCGGGCCTGTGGGAAAGCGGAATCATCATGATGGGGAGAGTGTGGCACAGGAAAGCTGCTTTTTTCAAGGCAGCCAGGAAGGAAGGGGGCGGGAGAGAGCACGAGGAGAAGGGTCCAGGACAAAATATACTCTTCAAAGCCACACCCAGAGTGACTTTCTTCATCCAATTAAGCCCACTTTCCAATAATCCCACTCAGCTAATGGACTCATCTGCGGATTAATCCGTGTGATGAAGTTAGATCCCTCATGATTCGATCACATCCCCAAAAGCCAGTTCATTAACAGTCACAACAGGGCTACGATTCATGTCTCACCACTGGGTGACTTGAACCACTGATGCTACATGCATGACTGTCCCACTTCTCCCACCAGTGGCGCCAGCCACCTGATGGGCCACTCACACGAGTACTACTGATGGGTCAAGCCAGAGGGAACCTGTTAAGCCTTCACCTCAAGGAAACCTTTCAGAGACATTTTAGATAACAGCTAGAGCAACAACAGATTGACTTGTGAAGGAAAGTTTCAAAACCAACCTCAGGACCAACCACATGTCCTTTATTGTTCTTAATGCTCCAAATATACAGATGACACACATTTCAACCTATCATTCCTGAGCTGAGGTGGCTCCTTCTTGCTTTAGGGCCCTGTTAAGAATAGGGCCTGCATGCTTCGCTGGTTAGAAGTATGGAGTGCTGGGCTCTACTTTTCTGACTTGGCTAGATATGGGTCTCAGGGATGAGGAAAAGTGGACTAGAGGTGAGAGAACTACAAAGTCTGATTAGAGGGGCTGTGAAAGCCAGGCAGAAGAATCTGGATTTGATGTAGGTGGTAATAGGGAGCAAAGTAGGTCTAAAGTATCAGTACGAGAAAGGATAGAGAAAGTTAGGAGAAAACTAGCTCAATATAGATAGAGATAAAGAAGGCTCTGAATGTGGCTGGTGGTTTTTAGGACAAACAAGATACTTTTCATAGGAATGGAAGACACTAGAGATAAATTTGTTTTTTAGGAATGAGATAAGAGGGCAGTTGAAGAAATATAGGGGAATGTACTAAGGAAGGAAATACAATAAAGATGAAAAAGGCTGAGTCCACAATTTATCATCCAACTCAGGACCCTTATCAGATGGAAAGGCACAAACTGCTCGGTCCCTGGAAAGTCTTGGACAAATAGAAATTGATGGCCACCTTATCTGAAAAGAGCTTAACTCTCCACATAGAAGAAAAAGTTCAGACTCACAGGACCAGCTCTGGTCTCTTGTGGCCCTCTAGCCCTATGTTTCTAAAGTTTAGGGAATTCAAAAGTGATTAAAAAAAAAATTAAAACCTGTTGGGAGGTTGAGAATAGCCAGACAGGTAAGATGGAAGACAAGAATGACATCTCCAAAGTTGAATTTACTCTATTAGGTGGCTGTATCTGTTCACGTTCTCTTTTCTTCAATATGTCACATTCCAACTTGGGGCCTCTTTGCTTACAGGATTCTGAGGACCAAACTACTTTATTAAAAAAAAAAAAGGTGACTTTCTTCAAGTCCACTTCTTTGAATTCCCATATCATACTTCCACAGATGACTAGTGAATTTGTGGACAAATGCCTGTGAGTGGAGGTATGTGTTTTGGGGATAAAATATGGACACAGACTCCCCTCCCAGGAAACTTAGACCCTGTTTCCAAAGAAGGAGGTTCTGGGAATGTTGTACAGTGGTAGAGTGTCGCCGGGTTTGATCTCTCAGTAGTACAAAAACAAAACAAAAGAAAACAAAAGAAAAGAAAACAAAACAAAACAAAACTGCAAACCGGCTGGCTGTACAGCTGCTGTAACCAGTCCTGTATGTACTCATGGTCATGGGGAAAAGGCTGCCTCTTCAGAGCTACTCCCCTGAGAAGAGAAGGGGAGAAAATGCAGTGAGACATGCGAAGTGACTTCGATAAATGCGGGACTGCACCAAGGAAGGAAAAGGTCTTCAGCAAGCAGATCCCAAAGCAGTAGGGTCAAGTCTCGAGAAACAGCCAACATGGCAGTGCCACCTCTCTCAGCATCTTCCACCAAGATGCAGCAGGGCTGGGAGATCAGAACTGGCCTGGGCCTGGAGGGGATTTCTACCTTTCCTTTTGGAACAGATAAACAGAGTGTGTTTATCAGTCCTCCTGAGTCTGCTCACTCCATACAGTGTGTGTACAGTACACACTCTCTTTATGTACGGGCCATTTTCTGTACTAAACTGCAACTCTCAGAGGGCATCGGCTTTGTCGATCTATGTTCTTGGCACACAAAGGGCCTTCAAAACATAGTTCACTGTCATTTTTTGTTGCTACTTTTCCTATGTGTATGTATGGCAATGTAAAGTTCCTTTATCTTCTGTTTTCTATCCCTGTGGGTTCTGCCAACCTTTCTTAACAATGATTCACCATTGGTGAGTCATCATCACCTGGAGAAGGTGACCCAGATTAAACTTCTAATTTCACCTACCTCATCTCTTTATTGTCCTGAAATTGTCATTTCCAAAAACCAGATTAAGCTTTCAAATCTTTCCTAAGTCCAATTCTTCTCAATATGAGTGACAGATTATAGAGTAGTTTGTGGAATCAGGCAGAGCTGGGTGAGAATTCCAACTGTGTCCTTGCAGTGACCTTAGGTAGTTAGCTCTGAACTTGGGCTACGCGGTTTGTGCCTTATTTAGCTTGTCGGTCAAATGGAGATACGAATGGCGTAAGATTGTAGTGAGAAATATTAATGTTTTTATCAATGTTTATAGTAAATATTAGTAAGCATTAGCTATTTTATCACTCTATGAAGTATTTACTAAGTGCTAAGGGCCATGCAATATCCATGCTATTGTTTTTGGTTTTGGTGCCAGGGATCGAACTTGGGGCCTTGTGCTTGCTAGGTAAGCACTCTAACTACTGAGCTAAATCCCCAGCCCCCCATGCTATTGTTTTAATCTTCACAACAACTTGGTAAGGAGGTTCTAAATTTACCTCCATAAAGGTAAATTTAGGTAAAATTTACCTCTGAGATAAGGAGACTGAGGCTCAGAGAGGTAACACATTTGAGATGGGCTGTAATTTGTATCTCACTGCTGGGCTGCTTGGGTAGAATGGGAGAGTCATCAGGTGGGTTCAAGTTGTCCTGTGGGACAGTCATGCATGTATCAGCAGTGGGTCAAGCCAGTGGGAACACATTAAGGAATTTGCCCTAAGTAACAGAGCTACTAAGTGTGGAGAAGTAAGAACTGAACTTCAGGCAGCTGAACTTTAGGACTTATGCTACTCCAACTGACATGAAAGAAGAGAGGTAATAAATAAGTACTTTACAAAACTCATAGCCATGCTAATTCTATAGTGCTGCCAGAATTTGTTTTACCACCTTAGATATTTTTTAGTATAACTAAAAAAACTAGCCTAATTTCCTATGATGCAAATCTGTTTCTTTTTTTTTCCCCTCAAATCACAGTATAACAACTAGGTCTGCCTCCAGGAAAATGAGGTGAGGGCAAAGAAGAGCATGCAGAGTGATGTTTGTTTGTGTAGGAGACTCACATATTTGCTGTCATTGGTTTATTGCCCAAAATTTGACTTGGCATTTGTAGCCTCTGAAGGCCTCCAAAAGAGGAGTATCGGTAGCATGATACTTAAAGTCAAATTATTTTCCTCACTTTATTTCTTTTCTATGTATTTTTAGACCTCCTTTGTAACTTAATGTAGTTATATCTTACTATAGAAAAACATCAGATTTTCTGACATCTTTCTATACTCTTTTTGTTTTGTTTCCAGAGATTCTTAAATTTGTCATTTACTAAGCATCTATTATAGGGTTTGCCCTCTCCAGTCATTGCTACTTTATGTACAGAGAGAACTGAGCTCATTAGGTGCTCACAGGAGGTCTGCTAGTGTTTCCTGACCTATTTTTTAATTCATGCTCAGGGTCCTGCAAATGATAATTACATATTACTGAATTCAATCAAGACCTACGAAATGTATTTATATGAGTGTAAGAAATAGGGTTGCTTCATAATTATTAATAAGAAAATGAAAAGCAAATGTATTAAGGGATAAAAATGAAGTGGGTTAGAATAACTTTGAATGGGCACAGCCAGTCAAAGATAATGCTAAACACCATTTCACCACGTCTTCCCATCAGATTCTTGTCCCTTAAAAAGCTAAACATGTAGAAACTAGTTTCCTAAGTAAATAAAGCAAAATACTCCCACATGTGAGTAGCATTTAAGTGTACCTCATGATGGTGGTAAAGTCCTTCATTTTAATGGTGCATATACTCAAATATTTCTGGTTTTCAAGAAGTTCTAGCCTTCCGCAGAGATGGACAAGTAAGACTCGATTCTTCAGCTTCTCACTGTTTCAGCTTATATTTTTTCCTTCCAACTTCCTGACATCTGGTAATTTATACATTCGGGATTCTCTTATTATGTGGCAGCCAAAGAAAAAATGGCAATTATTACTTTCAGTGCAGAACAACAGAGAAGGTAGCACAACCTCCTCCGGCAGGGCTCCAGTTGTCAAAAAGTCTATCCAAAAGAGATGTTGCTACTGGATGTGTTTCCTCTACAAAGTGGTGCTTAGGGAAAGGCGCACACCTGCTCAACTGAAGCAGGCCTGGTAACTTAGCATCGAGGGGCACCACACACCGAACTAATTATCGACAGGGCTGCAGCTGAGTGTAGGAGTGAGGTCCTATGTCATAGAAGCACATCCAACTCTGTGATACATGTTTCTCATATGGCCTCATGTCAGCCAGGAGAGTCAGAATTAACTTTTCTACAACCTTAGGCTGCACTATCAGTCACAAACATGGCCTTTTTAACCCACATTTCCAAAGAAGGTGACAAATGACCAGATGTAAAGCCTGAACTGTGTGTGTTCAGGAGACCAAAATGCAACCCTCAGATGTTAACTCCCTTCTGTTCCTACAAGAACACAAGAGTGGAAAACTTTGGGATCATATTACCAGCTACAACTCCTACCTCTACCAACACCTCCACTTCCATCCTATATCCTTTAAAATTGAGGACATGTTTTTAAAATTTCCCATGTCCTCACTGTATTTGAACAAACACTAAAGGCAGTGCCCAGTTTCTTTAGGAGACAAGGGAAACAATTATTTTTTCCTGTGTCACATTTATAAATTCCTCTTTATACTATTCCTGAAGAAAACAACTTTTCTTTGAGACATGGAGTATTAGCAAGTTATAATCCAGATTTATGTGAAAACTTTTCCCAATAGATGATTATTAAGAGATAGTAGACTGTTTTAAAAAAAGACTTAAGACACTGGTTTTCCTGCTGTTTTAGGCAATTGAGCCTAAGAAACTATTTAAGGTTCTTCCATCTCTAAAATGCAGGCACACCATAATTTCCAGATTCAAAGAACAGTCCCCTGCAAGTCTGAGCCAAGCACATGCTGTCTATACCACAGCGAGCCTTCAGGATAACAAGAACATGCACCATAATACACTGCTGTCTACCCAGTCCTGGGCCTCCTTAAGAAAGCCATATACAAAGCACACTAACCTAAGGAGGGTAGGAAACTCATTGTATTTCTCCTTCAGAAAAATACTCATAATGTTATGGTAGGCTACTTTTATTCTGCTTATTTAGAGTTGAATTATTTGTACTGCGCAGATTCGAAAATCTTTCTAACAATCATTTTGAAGACTAACAAGCATTAAAAGACGTCACACTCAGTTCTTAAATTAATCACAAGTGAATTTCAACCTGCTGTTCCTGCACGCAATTCTAAAGGAGAGGCTTTAATTTTCAGGTCATAATTCACGTGGTACTACACCATCCTTCACGCTGAACACCAACGAAGGTAAATACTAGCCACAGCTGCAAATACTGGTCACAGCTACCCTACTGACAGAATCCCATTCAACATTGGGTCCTCAGCTGAGGATGGTACACTATAAAAAATAGGAAAAGCCAGACTTTAACCCACCACGTATTCTCAGTGAGCCAAACCAAAGAACTGAGAGTTGTGTGTACAATTTATATAAGGGAAAGTATACAGATTCACGCAGAGAACATGCAGTGAAAGCGAGGCACACAGGAACAGATCAACCCCCTCATCCAGATCAAAGCCGCCTGGGCATGAAAGTCGCTCCACTTACCCAGCATAGCGGTTGTTATAAGGGTGGCCGTGCCCCGGTTGCAGTATCCTCAAAAGAAACCAGCAAAGAGGCAGAAAAGCAGCTGTCTGGCTCCTGGACTTCTTGAGGAAATTCATAGTTTCACAAAGAGCTGAAAGTCCCTTCCAGCAGTCACCCGAGGAGGTGGCTCACAGCAGCCCCTGGTCTCCACACAAGCTGTCTGGAGGGGGCGGGGGAGAAGACTTGGGAATGAGCAAAAGGTGACACTTCTTTCCAGTCACAGGAAAAATGTTGAAGCAGCCGAGGGAGGGAAGTTGCTATTAAGACCTGGTCTTGGGAGAAGCAGCAGCCCAGCCCAGCCCAGCCCAGCCCAGCCCAACTGCAGAGCCTGATCCTTAATCAGGCTCCCCTGGAAGGGGCTGGGCCTCCCCAGTGCTGACTCATGGCAGGGATTTGCTGGGTGCCGCTTCCTTTGGGTAACTTTTCTGTTTTTGGTTTGTTCATTTTTCCAGTTTGAGGCCCTTAACTTTTTTGGACACGTACTGTCTCTATTACTTTCTATACCCTACGGACCCCACTGTAATTGCAAACAGTGTGTCAGAGGATGAGCTCAACAAATAGGCATAAAACATTCTAGGCTTAAAGTTTTGCTCTCTCATGAAAGATTTCCACACAGCTTCCACATACTGAAATGACAGTGAAGAATCCCGGTGAGCACAGGCACAGGAGGAAGTGGCATACCTGGACCAGAAGCTAGTCTCTGTTCTGTTCCTGCCTGCCCCGGGAGGGAGCAGTGGGTGTTACTGGGCTGCAGGGAGCTCTTGATAGTCACACTGCCTTAGCAGCACCCAGGTCAGCTGCTATTTCAGAGGTTCTCATAGACCTGGAGAATAGACGGCCTCCAAGTGCTTTGCTATGTTGGCTGCACATTTGAAATCACTTAGGGAGTGTGAGTATTTAAAGCAGAATTCTGGGGAGTGGGATCATTTAAAAAGAACTTCCCCAGTGATTTCAATGCTCAATCACCACGCTGGTCTAGAGAAAGCTTCTTGAACCTCAGCATGGTTACAGATCACCTGCAGATCTTGTTATGAGCCCGCTCTCAGGCAGTAGGTTGGGCCTGGGGCTGAGATTCCGTGTGTCAACATACCTCAGGTGAAGCTGAAGTGCAGGATGCTTTAACCTCACTCTGCGTAGCAAGACTTTACTTCAAATGAAGTCTTTTTCTTCTCTAACGACTGAAGGAAAGCCAGGTATGGCGACACACACCTGTAATCCCAGTTCTCTGAAGGCTGAGGCGAGCGGATTGAAACTGAGCACAGCCTGGGTAACTTAGTGATTTAGTTAGACCCATTATCAAAATGGGAAATAAAACTGGATGTAGGTCAGGGGCAATGCCCTGGGTTAATGTTTGCTTTCCCATGAAAGGTTTCCACAGAGCTTCCACATACTGAAACGACAGTGAATAGTCCAGATGAGCGTGTGTGCAGGAGGAGGTTGTATACCTGGACCAGAAAGGCTTGTATCAGTTCTGTGCCTGTCTGTCCCGGCAGGGAGCAGTGGCTTTCTGGGGACGCCAAGGGGAGCTCTTGATATTCTGTATCAGCAGCACCCAGATCCCTAGTAGTATTAAAAAAAAAAAAAGATCAGGGAAAAATAAACTAACCTTGGAGCCCCTTCATTTCTTCCCTACTCCGACCCCCAGGAATGACAAAGTGTTATTGTTTTGCTTTGTTTTTGCATTTACTTGCTTCCGCCTGACTTCACCAGAAAACCCATCTTGGCAGATGTACTTTGCTGTAGTCATACAGTGTGACCAAGGGTGCCTGCTGTTACCCATGTGCCTAGTCCTGGTGATGCTCTCAAGACAGAGAGAACCAACCAACATCTCTTGATTGCACTCATGTGTCTTTCAAGTTTCCAAAAGAGTTGTGGCCCAGAACTCTGGCACCATCCGCTGTGATACACAGAATGCTTGTTCAACAAGAAAGCAGCAAGTTTTTCCCATCTCCTCTGTCTCGACAGCTAACCAAGCTCCTTTGACAAGTTCAATCTCGGGTTCATGACATCAAAGTGATTTACAGTTGAAATGAATCTCTGAAGTTTTCTGCAACTGTCCCCATAACAGGATAATCTCCTCTCTCTGTTCCTCTCCCTATTATCAGGCAGGTCTTCTGCTAGAGGACTTAACTATATTAAATTGATTTTTTGTCTGGTTTCTTCACAAAATTGCCTTTCCCTTGAACGCCAAACTGTATCCCCTTTGTGTTTGCACACATACGGTTCCTCACACTTGCTGGAGGAAAACAACATTGACCAAAAGAATGATGAACAATGTCTGCTGAGTGGATGATGAACCCAGGAAGAAATTCATTCAACAAACATTGGCTTTGTGGCTCCTGTATCCAGATAGAAGAACAGCTAGGTAGCAGAGATGCCTTTGGGGACTGGATGTTGCCCAGGTCTCCTGATTTTGGTTTTTTTTTTTTTTTTTTTTTTTGGTCTATATTACTGTTTTCTTTCTTCCTGACTTCATGGCCTGGTGTTTTGGTCTTTCTAAACTGGGGAGGCTGCTCTGCAGGGCTCCCAGGGGTACTTGAGGCCTTTTTGATGAGGCCAAGGAAGACTATACAACAGCTAGTGAACTGTTGAAATAAGAGTTACTGTGTAAATAAAATACTTCATCCCTTTGCATTTCATTATGTCAGAACAATGTATAAATCTGTCATATTATATCGCAACATTAAACCAGGAATGTGCGGTCTCTGACTAGGGATTAAGCTCATCTTCAAATCATTCTGAGGCTCAGACCCAGTGAACATGTTCTACAAAGGGCTCTCCAGATGCTAAGGCCAAGGTAATCATTTCCTGAACCATCAAAAATTCAAGAGACCCTCAAGACATCCTATAGCCATCCTAAAATTTTCAGATCAAAGAGCAGTTCTCAAACAATTGAAGCCATTTCTAGCAGTCTTCCTCTGCTTTCTTAAAGACCAGGTTATCTGATCAGATTTCTCCCAGAGTAGATAAGGTCCATAAAATGAGTGATAAATGGCGTTCATTTAGCAAGTGGGAGGAGAAAAGAACAGTTTTATAGTAGATTAAAAGATAAAAGTTTCATTTTTAAGGCACTGAGAAGGAGTGAATTATTAAACCAGTTAAGTGTTGGGAAATGGGAAGATGAGAAATTTTACTTATTGGCTATTATGCCTTTGTCATATTTTAGTGGAAGAGTGAATTTTTTATCAAAAGAAATACCACCATATAGAGAAGGAAAGGAAACTACAGTTGAGAAAAGACGATGTCATCCTCAATTTGGGTCCATCGTTGATTATTAGATAATTTTTAATGTCCCTTCCAGATCTGAAATTCAATGAAGTGGTGGGGGAAGATTTTGTAAATCCTTATGCCTAACTGTGACAGCCATGCAGTTTATTTTGGCAAAGATGTCTGGAGGAGACACATGGGTGTGGTTTGGGGTTTGTAGTTCAGGCAACCCTTACACTGCAGTTCATTTTGTGTGCACCCTTCAGTGTCTTATTAGCACAGACCTTACACTTCATCAGGTTTCTTTTATGGCTTTCTGCCATGATTCAAACCTGAGGGAATAACAGATGTGAAGTTAGTTTCCTGCCTTGTGTGTCTCAGCAGTTCTGCGAGGAATGTTTTGAAACTCCCCCAAGTGATACATCGCTAAGGATTCCTTCTTCAGCACATCACCTGCCCCTACTCTCTTCTGTCTTTGGTCTTTCTCTTGTCATCCATCCCTATCCTTCCTGTCCTTAAATACAAGCCATTACTCATCTTTGATTTTGAATTTTCATGCTTCTCAAAAGTACACTTTTTGTTTTGTTTTGTGTTATTGAGACAGCATTTTGGTATGTATCCCAAGAAGTTCTTGAAGTGGGGATACCCCTGCCTCAGTCTCCTGAGTGCAGGGATTACAGGCACGCAACACCGCATCTGCCAGAAGCACACTCATGACTCCTTGACGATCTGCTTTCTATTCCTACCACCTCGCTGAAAATTTCAAAAATTGGTGATGACATCGAAGTGGAAAAACTCTCTATTCTCACCCCAAATCACATTGGATGGTTTCTGAGGTAGTTTACTTCCTCCTGTCTGAAACTCTCTTTTCCCATGGGATCTGGGACACTGTTCTCTCCTCTTCTGTTTCCCAGGATCTCTCTCTCTCTCTCTCTCTCTCTCTCTCTCTCTCTCTCAAAGAGTCAATGTTTTATAGGGACCTGTGTCTAACCCTGTCCTCTTCTTGATCTGAAATCAGTACAAAAGTTATCTCTAATCTTGTGAATTTTGGTGCTGGTGGAAATGCTGGGCAGATAAAGGGATTCACATTGTTATACCAGTAGTTCAGTGAGTTCTACAGAAACAAATAAAATGCTGTGATAAAAGTGAAGGGGTCAGGTAGGGATCATGTGTGTAGGTTGTCCTGAGGAAGTAGATATTTAATCCAAATGTGAGTAGAAGCTAGTGTTACCAAGAGGAGGGTGGTGGTGAGGAGGAGTGAGAGATGGCAACAAGAGCAAGCGGGCACAGAGAGAAACATTGTGCATAGAGAGAAACATTGTGCACAGAGAGAAACATCGTGCACAGAAACCTGTTCACAGCTTACCAACCTTCCTTAAATCTTGACAGACTGAAGAGTGATAGTCAGGCTCCTTGGATTGGCCTTCTAGGCTCTTGAATGTTCTGAATCTATTTTTTCCTTTGTATTTGTTGACAGTATTTCCTGGTAACAATGGGCATCTCCATCCAGCCAAACCCTTCTGTATCTTCAAGACCACTTTAATCTCTCCCGGGAATCTGTTCTAGTGCATTTTTGACCACTGTGGTCATCTTCTCTGAGCAGACAGTATGTCCACACACTGGACATACTGTGTATGTTTTGGTGTATGTTGACACTTAACTCACTGTTACTATTGTTATAAACTCCTGAAGTCAGGATCTCTGTTATATACATTGTCACATCTACAGTGCTTGGACCGTACTGGGGCCACAGCACACGTCCACTAACCAAAATGTTGGCTGCCTTCAACCCTAGTGCTCTTAGGACTTTTTAACTATTAAGGATCTTTTAGGCATTTAACTCTCATCCAGAACCCCAGACCCCAGTTTTGTCCTTGGCCTGGTGTCTACAAAGAGAAGTACTGCTTGCTTAGATGAAAAGCAATGTGAAAAGGAAGTCTTATTGATGGACAAGCCTATTATTATACTTTTAAATTCTTGTAACTATGTTACAGAAATATTTTTATAGAATTTATGGGGAAAAATCAAAATAATGTAGGAAGGTGGGAATGAGTTCTACTTGCCGGTTTAAAGCAGCAGTACACTTCCATCTTTTCTCTTTCTTCTTGATTTTCCTCCCCCTCCCCCTCCTCCTCCCTTCCCCTCCCTCCTTTTCCTCCTCCTCTTCCTCCTCTTCCTCCTCCATCTTCTCCTCCTCTTTCTTCCTCTGCCCTCCCTACTTCCTGTTCTTTCCTGATAGCTGACCTAAAGACTTATGAAGAATAATATAGGGAAATCATAGTAGATTAAAATACTTTTAAAAATCGCTATTTCTAATGACAGTGAAATGTATATAAACTGAGTATTTTAATGAAAATTAGGAGAAATTCTAGAAGGATGTAATCAAGAGATCATATTGTTTTTGGCTAGAATAAAGTCAAAAACAATATGAAAGCAAGTTGGGAATTACTTTTTTATTCATTTTCCTCACGCAATAGGAGGCGATTAAAAAATAAGAGAAAAATACAATGACAGAAAAAATGTAAATATACAAAAAACTTTTACAAAAGAGACTAGGTAGAGGAGAAATTTAAGGTATTAAAGATTGAAAGAATAGGTGATAGACCCTGTTTTACAAAGAAAGTTGTGAATCAGGCAAGCAATGATGTTTCATGTTTGGACAGATAGGACGGACACTGAGAAAGCTAGAAAGAGAAATATATTCTCTTGGTGCTGAAAGGACTGAGAAAGAGCTCATACAAGTGAAAATGGTGGGTGAACCACCATTTGTCTTTTAGAAAGTGAACTAAAAAATCCATACTACAGACTATGAGATTGGCTCCAAGATATCACAGGAAAAAATTAATTTTGTGAAGACGAAAAAAAATCTCCAAAATAAAAATTTCTTTAAAATGTATTGACTTTTAGAGAAAAATAAAATAAAACCAATAGCTAAAGAAATGTGTTTACATTTTAAAATTAGAATTTTAGGAACTAGAGATCACAGCTTTATTGAATACAAAAGCATAGAAAAAACAAATGCAGCATTTTTTTAAAAAGTAGCAATCAGAAGAAGAGCATAGTTTCTAGAAAGCACAGGCTCAAAGTTGGCATGAAAAAAATGCTCATAGGAAGAATCTAAGTTACTTAAAGGGTCGAATAAATAGAAAACATATGGGCCAGCACAATATTTCACATAATGCAAAGATTTTATTTGCTACAAAAAGCTAAATGATTCTAACAACGATAGAAAAAGAGAAATTAACCAGTTGCTTTTTTAAACACTAGTGTTTGTACTTAATCTTGTAAGGAGAAATTTAAGAGTCTGAAATAAGCAAAAGTAATTACTGTACTTTTTTCAGTGGAATACTGGAGGCTACAGGACCATTGGATGATATACGGATATACAACTTTGTCTTTTAGTGGGCTATTTTACAATTTTTGAAATTTAGGAAACTGATTAAAAAGTAATCTTCTCTTTTTAATATTTGTTTGTTATAGATGTCCAAATAAGTTGTAATTGGCAGATGGATGATGTTCCCTTGCCTATGAAAAATACCTGTTTTACTTACATATGTGAAATAATGCTGCTGTCTCTTTCATCCACATAGATTTGTAGTTCTTTGATTTCTTCTTTGAACTAATAGTGATGTATTTCCTGGGTACATAATTTAATTAACAGTTAAATCGGATAGCTTATACTTGTTCGTTTTATATTTGTGTGAGATCCTTTATTTTAAAAACTTATCCTTTAACTGTTTTGGAGGTCCCACTGAGATGCCCAACTCTGACAGGGTTGGAGAAATTTCATCCCTGGAAATGAAGCTCATCACAGGCTTCATTCCACCAGACAAGTCGGTTTTGGATTTACTGAGATAAACTGAAATGATAATAAAACTTTACTGGTTCTGTTTTCTAATTAAAATTTTTCTAGAACCAAAATACATCATGTATAGGTACAGAATTAATGTAATGAATGTGACCATTGTATGTAGAATGTACCAATGCATGTTCTTGGTTTAAAATAAAAAAAAAATTTTTTTCTCTTCACTAATTCATCTTTTGTTTTCGTTATCTCCTTGTGTTGTTCAACTTGGCTTGAGTATGACCCTGTACTTTGAGTTGTTATATAATAAACTGTAACCTAACTTGGTAGGTAGAGTGAACGAAAACCTACTTAAGAGTGTGCTTTCCTAACAAACAGCTGACTTTAGGCCAATCACAGGGGTTGAGTTGCAGGCAATCAGATGATCAGATGATCACATTATCTTCATGTGAGGCATACACCAAACTGTAACCGATTAAGGTGCTTCTGTGTACACTTCTATTTCTGTCCATAAATAGTGTCTGTCCCTGCAGGTTGTGGAAGGGAGCTCTCTGAATTTCTGGTTCTGAGGCCTGCCTGGTTTGCACATTTTTCTTTGCTCAGTTAAACTCTTGAATTTAATTCACCTATTCCTTTTACCTGTTTTTGGCCAAAACATTGTATCCTGTGGATGGTAATAATGATCATGAATTTGCTTTATGATCTGATCATTTCATGATATCTCTAAATGGATTTATGGCTTATGGAGATCTATTCTCTCTTGAGTGACAGAATATAGACATTTTGGTTGTTTCTCTTCTTTGTTTATTTGCCTGTTTGAGATTTGAATCATTTATGAATATCATGCCTACAAAGAAGGAGAACAGCTCTTTAATATCTGCAATAGTGAGTTTTGGTAAGTCTGAATTTACTTTTGACCTCTGACTAAAATGGTAGAATTGAAACTATAAGATATATATTGATTTGTAAACTATATGTCCATAATCCAGAAGGAGCATTATCTTCCACTGAGTGAGCATATAGTATTTTTCTACTTCTAGAAGATACTAATAAATGATATTTAAGAGACTCTTATTAAGGGACTCTGTTCCAGTTGGCTTATAGAGATTAATAAATGTACATTGAGTATCCCTAAAAATTTCATAAAAGTAGACATTCTGAACCAATAACACTTTCAAAGTGCTATATTTAAAAAAAATAGTCTTACAGAAAATTAACTTAGAACTATTTTAAGAATCAGAGTTCACATAATTAAGGTGACTCTGACAAACAAAACTAGTTTAATAATTTTGATATAATAAAATAGCAATATTCTATCTAGTTCATCAATTTTAAAAATAATATAAGAACAATTTAAATTTTATTTGGGCATAATCTTCCTAAACTTATACAGGTGTACTGATTGATTATGAAAATATAAATATATGTACAACTAAATTAAATCACTATTCTGAAAATATTTTGATAAGAATCATATTTTATAGTATGTCAGCTTGAAAATAATTTCTAATGTATTTAATAAACTTAATGAAAAGAAAAATAATTTAAAATGGGCAAATAATCTGACTAGACATTTCTGTAAAGACAATACAGAAATAAATGGCCAATAAATACATGAAAAGATGCTCAATAAAATTAGTCATTGGGGAAACAATAAAAAATAACAAGATACCATTTCATACACAAAAATGGTTATAAGTCAAGACAGGCAATAACTAGTTTTGGTAAGAATACGGATAAATCTGAATCAGACATTGCTGGAATGAATATGAAATAATGCAGCTGCTTTAGAAAACAGTTTTATATTTCTTTAAAAATTAAATGCAGGTTGGGGATTTAGCTGAGCGGTAGAGCGCTTGCCTAGCAAGCACAAGGCTCTGAGTTTGACCTCCAGCACTCCCCCTTCCTCCCAAAAAGTTCAATGCAACATTACCATAGGATTGAGAAATTCTATGCCTAGTTCCTACCAATAATATTCAAAACATATGTTAACATCAAAACTTGTACACAAATATTCAAGATGGCATTATTTATAATAGTCCAAAAGGGGAAACAACCCAAGTGCCTGTCAATTGATGAATAAACAAAATGTGATAGATTCATACTATGGAATATTATTTTGCCATCATGTACTGATCCTTGCTCCAACATGGACCTTGAAAAATCCTGAGTGAAAGGAGCCAGACACAAAGCCACATGTGTTGACAGTCCATCTATGTGAAATGAAAAAAAAATGGGTAAGAACATGGAAAGAAAGTAAATTAACAGTTGTCAAGGCAGGATGAAAGGAGAACAAGATGGAGAATGACTGCTGATGGGTAAGAGATTTCTTTTTGAGGCGAGGAAATGTTCCGAAATTAGATAATGGTTATGGTTGCACAATCTTGAAAATATGTTAGAAATTCAGAGCCCCAAAACATTGATTATTAAGCATAATTTTATATGCTTAATAATCAATTATTTTGCTTTTTTATGCTATATATTAGGTAATTTTTGGAAGGCAATTAAGGCTATAGCAAGTATGTGGCTATAGAAAGCTCTTATGTGCTTTTATGAGTTCTGCTTGTCTGACAAAATGCTTGTTTTCTCTATTATCTACACTAAGTGTTCTCTGTAAAATAGAAGTTAGTACTTTGGTTAAAACTTGTAATTAATACTAGTGGTTGAGACCATTGGAGGAGCAGTAGTGGTGACAGAAACAAAATGACTCTGTATGTGCTCCTGTTTTTCACGGAAAAAATAGTTTTCTCCTAAAACAACACTTCCCTTCCTCCCCCTTCCCCTCTCTCTCATCTTTTTTTAGACACTTTTTTGAGTTTTAGAATAATCTTTATTTTTAAGAAGTTAGTATGTCTATTACAGGAAACAAAATCACAAGAAGCAAAGAAGAAAGTCATGTGACTTTGTAGTCACGAGCAGCTTAACTGAATGTGTCCTTGTGGGTCCCATGTGTACAAACACAACACGCCATTTTATGTGGCTGAGACTGTACAGTGTGTGTCACGCTTTTCCACATTTATACTCTCAAAATTTAAGAGTTTTCTTTATGTAGGTTATAGCTGCCGATACTGACTATATTGGAAACCAAAACCGAGAACTTTAGAAAATGCTTATATTTTGATTCATTCGAAGGCAGTAGTGATGAAAGCACTGTGTGCTAATAGCATCTTGTGAAATTAATTCATGTGGCCTTATGTGCCAGTTTGTGCCAGTTTGTTCCAGAACAGTATTAAAGAGCATAATTAAAGGCAAATTTGGAAGGTACACTTTATTTGCCTTGGTTTACAATCCCTGCATCTGAAAAAAATGTGGAATGTGAAAAGCTTAGCAAAGTTTGCTCAGAGTTGATGGACCTGCATCCTTGATTTACTGCTTCTTGTTCTTGCTTACAATATGAAGGGTTAATCTTTCCGTGTCTTCTCCTTACATAAAAAAGATTCTGTGTTATGTCAGAGTGACTTCTCTATGTTTTAAACTGATTTTGTTGCATTCCATATTATTTAAGAAAACAAAAAAGAACAAATAGTTCACTTCCATAGGAACGAAATGTTTACAATTATGTAACTTCTCTGCTTATTTTTGAATATTTTTGTTGTTTTGATTAGATAGGATCAGATCAAGAAGCTATGAGCTGATCCTAAATGAGTGCCTAAATATCCTCTGATAATATTTTTATTTGGTCTTCCTAAAATTAAACCATTAGTTATAAAAAATATAAAGTAAAACTTTCAAGATATTTTTTGCATTAAAGCATACTTTATTTGCTACTGAAATTATATTCATGATTTCCCAGAGGACTCTTGAAAATCAATAAGATTTGTTGTTTTTTTCTTATAAAGTGTAAGAAATAATTAAGTTTTAAACAAATTTATATTACTTTTAATGTGTTGCATGAGAATTGTCAAATAAAAAGAGATACTTCTTCCCAGGTAAAATTCTTATAAGTAAAATATTATTAATACAAATATTGAGAAGTTGCATCCCATATGGGATATTCCAAGAGATTTTTCGATGCCCTTAGTTCTATGATATATTACTCTATATTGGAGTCTCAGTATTATTTTGTTAAGACTGATGATATTGGGCATTAAGAATATCTTAGTTCACTCAGTGTTGCTATAACAGAATACCTAAGACTGAGTAATTTATAAACAGCAGAAGTTATTTGGCTCATGGTTCTGGAGGCCAAGAGCACAGCATCAGAGTCTTTCAAGGCCTTCACGGTGCATCATCCCATGCAGAAGGTTGAAGGGTAAGACAGAGTGGGAACAAAATAAAGAGACAGAATTCCATCCTTCAGAAACCCACTCCGGAGCAGGATAACCGACCCCTGCCATAATGGCATTGAACCATTCATGAGGATGGAGTCCTCATGGCCTAATCACTTGTTAGTCGTCCCAGATCTTAATACCATCACAATGGCAATTAAGTCTCAACATGGGTTTGGGAGACGACATTTATACTATAGTAAATGGTAAAGTGTAATTACTATTTAAAAGCTTATTGACCACAAGCTGATCTCAATTTAAATCTAATATCTTTTAGGTCAGTGGCTCCAGCTGGGGATGTACATCAGCTGTGTGCATGAAGTTTTATGAAGCTGTTTAGACTGTATTCTAGCCTTACTGAATCTCTTGTTAACCTTGGAATATTCTTAGCAGATGATATATATATTGTCAGTATGTTGCATGTAAGCTACAGATAGCTTTTGTTTTACTCTGATGCTTTTTACTGTTAAAATTTTTAAAAATCATCAATGTGGAATGGAATATCATGTTAAGCAAAATAAGCTAGACTCAGAAAGAAAAATATCATGTTTTCTCCTACATGTGGGACCTAGAAGGAAAAATAATCATGACATGAAAGTAGAAGGGGAAATATCAGGGGAGAGGAAGGGAACTGGGGGAGAGGGTAAGATAGGGTAATGGGGAGCTGAATATGATTAAAGTACGCTGTACACATGTATGAAAGTGTCACAAGGAAACCATTAAACACTGTTTGATTCTCCTTCCTCCGTCAAAGCAAAACTTCACTTCTCCCAGAGCCCTGATCTGAACGTTCTTATCATCCTGTTCACATTTCTTTCTCCTTTTCCTTTCCCAAAGTTTTCCGTATTATTCAGTCTTCTTATTCTTTGTCTTCTTTGTTTTGGGACTCTCTTTTTGACTATTTCATTTCTCTTCTCTCCTGTTCCCAATGGTTAGTTTACTTACTTATTTTATGTACCTCTTATCTCTAATCAAGGACCCCTCTCACTCCACCACCTCTTTTCTGGTCTGTCTGTCACAATTGCCACTCAAATTTTAGCTTTCGACCTCCTCTACTAATCTCAGAACTACTTCTCCCATTTAGGGTACCCTTCTCTGAGTTCACTCCAGATTGTGTCTACATTTTCCTTCAGTGTGGACTCTTTAGTCCATCATAAGAAAACTCTTCTTTGTCCAGAATGCATTTCTAACTCCATTTTATCTGCTTGCTGGAGCAGAAAATTTGCTTGCAAAATTTTATTGAACTGTTTTTGAGTTGCTCTATGGACATGGGATTCCCAAACTGAAAATCAATCCAGTGCTTCTCTAAGTGCTGTAAGTGCTTTTCTGAATTAAATGAAAGCATCAAATATCCAACCCAAATTTCAACAGCTGCTGCCCAAAGAATCTTGTAGTGCTTCTTGTTATCTGACTTAGCATTCTTTATTGAACTGTATTTGAAACACACAACTTGGCATTGAACTCACAGCTGCAAGATTTCTTTCTAGGAGGGAGGAAAAAAACCCAGGCTGGATAGGGTTATATCAGGATCAGAAGAAACAAAACCCTTCAGTGATGAACACCCAGTTTACAATTATGCTGGACATGTAACTTGTCTGTTGCACACCAATTTCCAACTGTCCCCTAAATTCTCTCTTTTTTAAGCATCCTCAATTTAGCCTCTGTTTAAAATACTTACTATATGCTGGGCACTGTTCTAAACTAGTGTATCCCAAATTTTGTTGCACATTAGATTCATTTGGGGAATTTTTAGAAATCCTAATCAGAATGTCTGGAGAGGTAGCTGGATATTACTTCCTTATAAACATTTCCAGATGATTCCAAAAGCCAGAACAAGTTTTCTAATTCATCTATATCAACCTACTTAAGGCTTACAACACTATGTAGTATTAGTACTATCTTTATTCATTCAACAAATATATTGTTGATCATTTTCAAAAAGTCAGCGATGTGCTAAGCATTAGAGATACGGTAATGAGCAAACCAGATAAAAGTCCCTGTTCTAATGGACCTCCTAGTAGGTTAGATTTTACAGATGAGCTAACTGAGGCTAGGAATGTGGAAATGCCTGAAAGAGCTCATCGATAAGTGGCAGGCCCAGGATTTGGAACCAGGCAGTCTCAGAATTCAACCTCTCAGCCTCTACACCTGATCGGCTCTCCTTCACAGCCCTACAGTGTCCTGGCACGAGGTCACTCCTACATCCTGCCTCTGCCGGACTTGCCACAGAGCTGGATGCTGCTGACCATATCTTCCCTTCTCACACATCCTCCTGCTGCAGCTTCAGGGACATCATTCTCTCCCAGATCTCATCTTACTTCTCTGGTTGCTTTCTCATTTTTCCTTTCCTGCCGCCTGATGTCCAATACTGGCTTTCCACAAGTCCTTCTTTGGCTCTTCTTTCTCCTCGCTCCTCATGATATTATCGTCTTGCCAATTTAACTCCGAGGCATTGTTCTAATCTCATCTCCAATCCTGCTTTACTGAGAGCCTTTCCCATGGCCTGAAACTAGATCCTGCTCCCTGCTGCATATTCTCATAGGGCCTTTTACTTTTTCCTAAACACATTTCAGAGTCAGCACTGAGAAATGTCTGTCCGTGTGTCCACTTTAGTTTGTAGCACCTTGTCCATTATCTTGTAAGAACTCAGTAAATATTTCTTAAGAAAATGAGAATGAAATTGGCTGACCCTCCCATATTAGTGTTTCTCAAAGTTATGTTGCACAGATATCTGGATTAAATTATCTTGAGGTGTTTGGTACAAATGCAGAACCACTGGCCAGAATCTGTGCAAATGGGGACTGGGAATCTGATTTCTTAAAAATGTTTCCCAGTGATGACTATTAACTACTTACTTATCTATTTGGTAGTCATCTTTAAGCCCACCTCCTCCATTTTCTCACATGTGACTGATTATCTGGCTTGATCAATATTACTTCCAACACCCATTCACCATTACCTTTCTTCTCATCTCTGACCTACTTACATGCAACAGTCATTTGGTTTCTTCTCTTCCAGTCTCTTCCCTGAGATATTCCTACGGTCTCCCTTTCTTCAGAGTCCAGTATACCTTCCAAGTAATTTTTCCAAAATTCAAAATATAATCATATTACTCTCTTAGTCATTTTCCCATTGCTGGGACAACCTGACACCCACAACTTAAAGAAGAAGAGGTCTATTCTGGATCACAGTTTCAGTCTATGGTTGGCTGGCTCCAAAGAAGAAATGGCATAGTGGAAGGTGTGGCAGAGAAAATGAGTTTAAGTCACAGTACCCAAGAAGCAGAGTGTGAAGGGAGGAGCAGGGACGAGAATGCACCCTTCCAGGTCACACTTCCCCAGGCCTCCATCTCCTACTAGGCCCCAACTCCTACTGTGATCTTCAATGGCTGAATCCACTCATGAGAGTAGCACTCCCATGATCTAATTGCCCTCTGCACAAATGAGACCTTTGTGGGGGAAGCACTTTAGATCTAAATGATAACATTCTCCTTTGCTTAAAATTCTCCAGTAATTCCCCCAAACCATAATTCTTCAGCAATGATAATGGTAGAATCGAGGTAGAGATCATGTCAAGGTGGAATTAGACAATTAAATTATACCTTACGCAGAATCCAAACAAGACCTGGAAATAAGCCGTTGGTTTCAGTACACGGGGAGGCATGGAACCTAGATTATGAATTATGTAAAACTCTGTGTTGCATATAGATTGGGTTGCCTGGGATACAGCTCTGGCAATGTTCTCTTGACTAGTACCACTTACAGCTTTCAGGCTATCCAAGATCACATGGTTTGGTCAAACCAGTCCGCAGTGCCCATCTCACACATCACAGCTGACATTTCATCATCCTTAATATACTTACTCTTACAGTTGTCTTCTGAGAAATTGCATTTGCCCTGTCATTTTCCCTTAGTCCCTGTTTATTGTTCCCCTTCTTCTCCCTGTCTTCTTAACACAGAAATATTCTATTTTTCAGTCCTTCATCATTTCTTATTTATCTTCAGTATCTCTGTGATGACTCATCCAGTTTTATAGTTGAAAATACCATCTATATGGTTATAATTTCCATATTTGTATGTCTAGCTCAGAATTTTAGCCTGAGCTCCAGATTCCTAAAATCAACTCTATTTGATATCCCCACTTGTGTAGTAATAGTTATGATAAGATTAACATATCCAAAGCAGAATATATGGCTCTATCCTAGCACTGTCATCCTCCAAACCTACTTCTACAGAAGTTCCGTTTGTGTTAATGGCAATTACATTCTTCTAGTTACTTAAATAAAAAATAAATTATCCTTGAGCACTCTTACTCTGAGCACATTTCATCTGCTAGAAAATCCCATTGGCTCTACTCTTTAAAGTATTTCTAGAATGCAATTACTCTGACCTGATATTACCCAGTGAGAGTTTCCTTTGTCACCCAGATTGCTGCCATCTTGTCACTGTTCTCCCCTAATCTATGAGACTCCTCTGTAGCCTCTTCTCATTGCAGAGGCTAGAGTGGTCCTTTGTAGATACAAATTCAATTGTGTTATCTCCCTGCATAGCTTTCTGCTTAACTTGTGGTAAAATCTGAGGCTATTATAATAGTCTTTAAGGCCCGTGTGATTTAGTTCCCAAGCAACCTCTCTGATCTCATCTCTGACTACAGTATTCCTTTTGTTGCTCACTAAGCACTAGTATGTTTGGCAGAATAATGCCTGGCAGACGTGTCCATGTGCAAATCCTGGAATCTGTGAATGCTATCTATAGTAGTTACTTTGCTAGAGTCATCAGTTTGCAAGAGAGCAGATAATATTACAGGACAAATCCAAGTTACAACATTCACACACACAAGCTAAATGCAGGAAGTGTGCAGAACATCGACTTATGCATTGGAGACTCAAAAGATCCAACCAAGGTTGGGAGCCCACAGCACTCTCCCATGTACAGCTGTGTCTGCACTAAAAGGCTGAAGAAATCTGTAGTGGAACCTGGATACGATGCTCACAGAGGCGATTAAGATCAGAACTCCCTGAAGTGAGCAGCAGCCATCCCTAATGACAGCAAGACCTCGAGCTTCTTCTGCAACAAAAAGAGCTGAGTTCTCTTTGGGAGAACCAGCTGGAACAGAGCTTCTCCTGGGAAACAGCTGACCCCTATCTTCTCTCCCGTTCTCCTTTATGTTGTGTCACAACAATCCTCAGGTGTCTCTTCTATGCCCAGAAGGACACCAACTCAACTTGGGTGCTCCTGCTCAAATTGGCCACAATAAGACAAGCACAATACCTTTATAGAACAAAAGGGTTTTAAAGAATTTGAGATGCAGAGATTATCCTGAAACATCTAGGTGAATATCTTAGTGAGTTTGGGCTACTATTACAGAATACTATAAACTGAGTGACTTAAAGGATAGAAATTTATTTTTCATAGTTCTGTAGGTTGAAAATTCCAAAAGCAAGGTGCGGGCATGTCTGTTATTTGCTAAGGGCATTCTATCCATTTAGCACATGGCTGTTTTCTCAGTGTATGCTGACAGCATGTGGAAAAAAGATCATCTGTCTTGTGAATCTTCTTGCAGAAGCACCCTACTCAAGAGGGCTCACCCTCCCTGATGGCTGTCTCCAAATACCACCATACTGAGGACTTTGGCTTTCACATATGCATTTCTGGAGGAAGAGGAGATGCAAACATTCAGGCCAGAGAATTGAGGGCTTAATGTAATCACAAGGTTCCTTGTAACACAGAGGAGGAAGATCAAATTGAGTAGCTGGAGATGTGACAATAAAAGCAATTCTTTCTCTGAATGAACCTGTCTGAGTTCTATGGGTTACCTTGTCTATCACCTTCTTTCCTAAATATCGGCAGGCCACACAACGTTCTACCATTTTATTAGGTATAGACAAAATAGTTTCTAGGGCTCACTTTTTGGAAACAAGGCACTCTCTCCCTAAGTCTTATTATTATTTAATACTACTAAATAAAAATTTATTATTTTTTATTTCTCCATAATTTTTCAGTAGAAATATACTTGGGTTTCTAAATATACAGTATATTACATTTGTATCCTGAGATATACTATATCTCAGTCTGAAAGGTTGATGGTGTTTGCTGTGACAAAGTACTCTTACTTTTCTCTGTGTCTTGGGATTCACGTCCCTCTTTACAATTCTTGCCACTTGCCCAGTTTGAAGATCCTTCTGGTCAATACACAAGATAAAAGTTTTTAAACAACACCATATTGTCTGCGTTCTTGAATTTTTTTTAAAAAAGCATTAGTTTCTCTACAGAATTGGGAGTATTGTCTTGCAATATGATTACCAAATATAATTTCACATAGATAAATTTTGTTTTTCTCTGTCAATTATATTTTTATTCATTAGGGTTCTTATTTTTTTGAGGATAAACAATTTCCTTCTTTTGATTTTTTCCAGTTTTTATTTTTTATTAGTATATGTTTGCATTAAATAATGATTACATCCCTTGCAGGAGTTGGTACATTACAATACTCTTTTCATCTCCTTTACCTGCCCTCCCATCCTCCTCCCTCCATCTCTTGATTCTCTCCCCATTTGAAAAGATCTATCTTCCTACTTCCTAGTATCTATCTTTTGTTTTGCTTTTTATATTTTGGGTTTGTCATATAAGAGAAACCATGTGATATTTAAGCTGAGTGTATGATTTATCTCACTTAACATTATGGTCTCAAAGTGTGTCCATTTTCCTACAAATGACTCAAGTTTATTCTTCTTTATGTCAGAGTAGCAGTCCATTGTGTATAAATACCATGTTTCGTTTATTCATTCATCTGTTGATGGACATAAAGGTCACTTCTAAGATTTAGCCATTATGAATTGTGCTGGTATAAACATGGGTATTTTTAATTAAAAGAAATAAATTCAAAATCTTCATCTCCTTAATTTTTTGATAATTCATATGATGAGAGAGTACATAGCACTGGTGTTAAATTGGTTCTCACATTTTAAGATATTCACTTTGTTGTAGGTGAAAATGTAATATGTGTACCTGGGACAATTTCCCAAGGGAAAACCTCCCTGAAATGTGTTGACGCCCCCTTTTCACAGCTTCAGCAATGGTTATGCTGTGCTGTTAGTCCTGCATAAGAAGCACCAGACCTTCCCAGGAAATCATCTCTAGGGGCATCAGTGCTGTCTACAGGGCTAATTTTGTTAAAATAAGACTGCCTTAAAAAAAAAAAAAAAACTAAACGAGATAATTACAGGAAAATAAGGACAGACAGAGATGTTCTCGTTAATTAGTTCAATCTAAAATTAATGTTGACAGCCATATTTGTCATATTTTATTTCAGTAAACTGAAAACAATTTTTAATCACCTATAATCTCCCTATCTGCTGCTTCATATACACATACTCAACCGTATAAACTAACTGCAAGGGTGACCTTCACTCCCGGGTAGAGAAATATCTAGAAAATTAATTTTTAAAACAATACCAAGTTTATATTACAAACTTGAAAATGCTATTATTGGGGGCCTACATTTCTGAACGTCCTTTTGAGTGAGGAGGGGGTTACTCAGCTACTAATGGTTGCAGAGTTATCTACTCTTTCCATGAGGAACACATTGCAAGACCCTCTGTGGCTGTCTGAAACCACGGATACTTTTGAATCTCGCATGCAATGTGTTTTTTCCTATATGTGTTTACCTATAACACTGTTTAATCTATAAATTAGGCACAGCAAGATGTGAGCAGTAATGACTAACAAAGTAGAACAATTATAACAATATACTATAATGAAAGTAATTTAAACTGTATAAATAAAAGCTTGGTTGCCCAGTTGAAAGCAAAACTAAGTCATCTCACTATTTAAAATCCTTCATTGACTCCACTTTGTGTATGGAATATAATTAAGTCAATTCTTTTAAACATGTCATAGCAAATCCATTGTTTGCAACTCCCGAGGCCTGGACAAGGGTGTTATAGCATGCTTTCAGGCTGTGGTGTACTGCTACAAATATTCACAAGTGGGCCCCGGAACGTCTAGTCACAACATCAAGGACCCTCCACCCCAAACAATTGCATCATCTCCCAAAACATTTACTTTCCTTCCCAATCCCCTCCATCGTCTCCTTTCCTAGGTTAGCACATCAAAAGTCTTCTTTGAATCTCCCATTATATGAGCTTCTCAAGCTGTGTTTCTTCTCCCTTTGAAGTAATACAGTTTACTTTATTTATTTTTAAGATAGGGCCTCATTTTGTAGCCCAGACTGGCCTCAAATTTGGGATCCTCTTGTCTCAACCTCCTGAGTGTTGAAATTATAGGTGTGTGCCACCATGCTTGGCTGTAGTTTACCTTTGATCTGTGCTGCTTCATTACTCTGTGACCTTGGATAATTTACTTAAGCTCTAGGGACCTAAGCTTCACATATAAAGCAGCATACAAAATATATTTTTTTCTCTCAGAAGATTCCCTTTATCCTCTAGCCTGGCATTGTTATGAGAATACATTAAAAACAGTTAAAACAGTGTCTGATGTGCAGGGACTACTGGATAAATATTAGATATGATTGTTGTTATTTTACTTCCAGTATCGTTTCATCAAATGGTATCATTGTGACATTCTCCTAGCTGATCTCCTCACCCATCGCCTACCTTGAACAAAACTTCTTGTCATCCTTCCAGAACCATGTGGATTATTTTTCTACTGAAGAATGCATGAGAGCTTCATACTATTAAGTGAATGTGAACTTTCTGCCTCTCTTCCCCCCAAAACATGGTCCTCTTATTCTTTTTCATTTATTTATGCTACGAGCATGTGCAGAGCACTGTGGTAAGTGATAAAGATACGATACTGGATAAGACATTGTTCCTGCCTTGAAGGAAATTACCACTCTGCACCAGACAGCCATAGGACATAATTGATGGAGGTGCAAAGATCCCATGGGATCAGAGGGAAGGGACACCTAGCACAACCTGAACTGAGCCTTGAGGTGTTTATATGGAGGGACAGGCCAAAGATGGCAGGTGCGCGGTGGCAGATGGGAGGCTGGCGAGTGGTTCAGAGAAGGCATGCGAGGTAGAGGGATCAGCTTCCACTGAGGCACAGGGTGGTATGGGGATTTATGGTGCACTCAGCAAATGGCAAGTAAGTCAGTGGCTCAGGAGGATGCTGCAGTTGGAAAAGGGCAAGAGAAGAGGCTGCAAAGAAAAGCGAAAACTATACTATAAAAGGTCTTGTGTCTGGACTATCTCCTGGAGGTAATAGGAAAACCACTGAGCAGTTTTAAGGAGGGGAGTTAGCCACGTGGTCAGTCTGATATCAGAAGGGTCATTCTGTAGAGGACAGATTTGAGGCAGCCAAAAGTGGAGGCAGGAAGAGCCATTAGGAAGCTTTCACAGGAATACCGGTGAGCCTTGGTGAGCCTTGGTGCAGTCCTGAGTCAAGGTGGAGGCCGTGGGATGGAGAAAAGTGGGTGGACTGGAGAGTCGACCTGATGAGAGCTGTGGCTCTGAGTGCATTATTGGTAGCTACGGGGAGACTCCTGAAGGGGTAGTTCGGTCAGTTGCACTGTGGAGGAAGCCCATCCCTCTCCAGTATTCTTGTCTCTGTGATTTTCGTGTGCAGTCTGTCAACACCTCCCCAAATCTTCAAATCTTCAAGTCTTCCCTTGTCTACAAAGTGCTCCAGGTAGGTATGAAATCATTCTTCCATGTACTCTGCTTGCTTTCACTTCTATTACCCAAATCCCATAATTGAGCTCTTAATTATATACTATCCTTGTAAGTGTCTGCTAGATGTACATTAAAATCATTCTGCCAGTTTTATTGCAAGCTCTCAAAGGCCAAGAGCCAGATCTTAATATCCTCAAAATTATCCAGGTCAACACATCATCGGCTGTGTTAGGCCAGCTGTTCTCAACTCTTCTTCCTCTTTTGTGACTCATGAGAGGTGGTATTCACATACCCCTCCTGCAAAACTAGGGAGTCACTGTAACTCTACCAATTTTATTTCACTTGAGAAAGCAAATCAGAATGTTCACATGTGTCATAGGGAGCACAGAATTTAATTTTTTGTGTGTGTGTGTGGTGCCGGGGATCGAACTTAGGCCCTTGTGCTTGCAAGGCAAGCACTCTAATCACTGAGCTAAATCCCCAGCCCGGGAGCACAGAATTTAAAATGTGATCTAAATGACAAAGGAGAAATCCAATCATCCACTAACTTCAGTAGATGGGTATTGGTACTACTGATGGTCACAAAGTACTTCACGATTGGTATGCAGCGATGCCAACATTGAAAGCTGTACACAGATAGTAGGTTCTCTTTGACTTTTAAACAATGTATCTAGAGAACGTGAAATTTTTTGGAATCTTATGTTGTAGCTTCTAGAATTTATTTCCTGTGAATTAATTTCATATAAGAGAGAATATTTCTATTTGTAAGACAGTAGTGAGGACTGTATTAAGATAGTCATGTGTCTGTGAGGGGTACTCATAATTTTCTCTTATGCTTTGGAGAGAGGGAGAAAGATAATGATAGAAAAAAAATGCTGAAAACATAAGTACAGGAAAAAGAGGCTCAGAATCTTCTCCGGGATTAGCAGGGTTTAGATTTTACTGATGAATTTGTATATTAAGCAGCGGTGTTGTGTTTTGTTTTGTTTTTTGTATCAGTGAGTGAACCCAAGGCCTCCACACTGGGCCTCCACATCCCTGACCCTTTTTGTGATACGGTCTCGCTAAATCGCCTAGGCTGTGCTTGAACTTGTGGTCCTCCTGCCTCAGCCTTCTGGAATGCTGGGATTATAGGCATATGCCACCATGCCTGATTGTTTAGCAGTTTTATAGGAAGAAATTTCCTGAGGCCATTTTGCCCTTCCTTTAACATGTGAATGCAGCTTGTAACTCAACCAAGACACCAGCAGGTAGAGTAAGGCAGGAAAGGATGGCTAAGAGTGACACGTCTAACACCAATGCTGTGGATAGAGTGTGGGCAAATTGCTCTAGAAGTTATGATTAGAAAATCTGTGCAGCAAAGAAAATGTAGGTTGCTGGATTCCTGGAATGCAGGTCACACAGACTAAACCCTCAGAGGAGGTGTGGTAGGCTATTAGCAAGTTCCTGCTTGACCACCTATAAGGAGGAAAGCTCAGTGTCTGAGAAGTCAGTAGTAGGCGTTTATACTTAGGATGGTTTTCTGGGCAAAAATATCCTCAAAGAACCAAGGATATTTTAAAATTCTCTGATTTGAATAATGAATTTTACTTTAATATTTATAGTAGAAAGACTTACAGAATGCAAGGATAGGATCCTAAAACCTTGAAGAATGTTGAGGAGAGGGCTGAGTCCCCTCAACAGTAGTTAATAAGAGTTGAAATAGGTGTGATAAATGTTCTGCAATTATCTAGGTGTTTGTATTTTTCAGTGCCCTACTTGCTAACGGATGGCATGTTCACGTGCATTCTTCCACTTATTTCATTCACAGCATCCTCCAGAGGTATTGCTGTTATTTACATATTTTACACAAGAGGAAACTGAAGCCCAGAGAGTTAGGTGATTTGCCTAGAATCTCCAGGGGGAAGAGATTGAATTGCAAAGCAGCTCTGTGGACTCTAAACTCTAGGGAGAATAGAGAGTGGATCTCTGTGCAGTATTTGATACACGGTCTACACTTAGTAAAGATTAGGCAAGATCAAGTGAGGGGGTTCCATGAAGGCTTTTATAACTGTACTGCACTTTTCTTTGAGAGCTGTACTGTACAGCAGATAGTACTTGAGAATGAGTGTCTTAGTCACTTTCCTGTTGCTACATACAATACCTGGAACCCACAATTTAAAGGAAGAAAAGTTTATTTTGGCTCACAGTTTCAGTCCATGGTCAGCTGTTCCACGGCAAAGGGGCTTAGCAGAGGAAAGCTACTCACATCATGGCGGCCAGAAAGCAGAGAGAGGAATGCTGGGGATGAGAATATACCCTTCCAGGTCATGCCACCAGTAGCCCAACTCCAACCAGTCTTCACCTCTTAACAGCAAGTCAGCTATAATCGTCCTATGATCTAGTCATCTTCCACAAGCCCCACCTGTGAAGACACGAGGATTTGGAGGACATTCTAGATCTAAACCATATCAGTGGGGAACTATTCAAGGATTTGGAAATGGAAGAAGTGATGGATTTTGTCAGCCATGTATTGACACAGTCATGAAGCCACTTATGATTATGTGGCAGAAAATCAGAAGAACTGGAAATTTACCAAACTCCATACAAAATAATCTAGAAATACTCTCAAAGAAGCCAAGCAAAAATATAAATTTAGTTTAGTAAAGGGAACCCTAATCAATTTTATTATACTTGATTTGGAGACCAGGTCAGTTTGCAGAGGATTTTAAGGTAGTGGACAGAACTGTTTTATTATACTTGGTTTTATTTGAAATCCTATATACTATTCTGTGCATTTAAAAATATTCTGAGAAGGGATGAGGGTTTCAACAGATTGCCTTAGGGGTTGGTGGCCAGAGAAGTTAATAATTCCAGGCCCTGTTATATACAAAGAGTACAGGAAAGACTAGAACTGAGTGGTAGTGTTCATCTAAGCCCTCTTAGAAAAGAGGGTGTCATGTTAGGCCAGTGTGACTAATGCAAGATGACAAATCCTGATGACATAAAACCTATATGTCTGCTTTCTCCCTTTGATCTGTTCAAACTAAATAACCACCGGAATGTGGCTTCCCAGTATCTCTCCCACAGGGAGATCATGCCCAGGTAAGATGTGAATGTCTGCCACCTGGTGGTCGTGCTGTGAATGTGAATTAGTAAGTTGTCATTCTAGTTTCTAGCCATCCATCTTTGGGGGTGTGCAAAGCTGAGGATGAGAACCGTGCTGTTAGGAAATTTATCAGTGCTCACTGGTAAATTCTGGAAGTGGCCAGTCAACCAGGCAGTTTCCTTCTGAGAAATGAGAACTGCTCCCAGTGCCCATCACAATACTGTTTCTACCAAGAAACTGATGGAAGGGGCTGGAGATTCAGCTCAGTGGTTAGAGTGCTTGCCTTGCGAGCACAAGACCCTGAGTTCAATCCCCAGCACCAACAAAAACAAACAAACAAACAAAAAAGAAATTGATGGAAGTTAACCTTCGTTTTGCTCTTGATGATGAAGTATATGTTACAAATTAATCAAAAGAGATTGCCCTTTATCCTTTCACTGACTTAGAGGTACAGAAGTCCAAGCGATGGCCATTCCATGCCTGCATATATCTAAGCGCCACACTAGGTGACTTGACAACCTAAATGAGACGTGGTGAGCAGCGTCACGTATTCTATCATGTATGTGGCCTTGCACATAAGCACAGAGAGCTCTAAGGGGCACTGTAGCACTCAGGGAATCCATCATGTAGTTCTATTGGAATAAATACTGTAATACGAAGCTCAGAAGAAATTAAAATGTGTAACTTCATATTTCTTCCAAATTGTTTGGTAACAAATCTTTTATGTTGTGACCAATTTTCTCCTAACAGAATTTCTGGGGCAAAGCAGGCATACGTTTGGTTTGGCAGAGCTAAAGTGCAGCACTTGCTGCTGTGATGTTAGGAGCTAGGTTTCTCCAAGTCCTGTACTCATCCATGTTCTACGTATTCCGAAAGAATGTTCTCGAGAGCAAGGACCTTTGTGTGTGCAATTGTGATGTCAACAAAATTTCTCTGTTCTTTTTGTTGTTGTCGTTCAGTTGTAAGACAAGGCAACATGCATAGGTTATCTCAGTTATGAGTTTTTATAAAGATGCATAGAGAAATACGATATTACAACCAGGCATCGAGAGGTAAAATGTGATTCATGGCTTTCAGGGTGCTGTCGTAGTGGTGTCAGAATCCAGCACCCACCACTCCCTGCTATCGTCTCTAATTACACCATGATTCTGCACCTTTCATTACAGTGCTTTCTGCCAAGCTACAGCTTCACTAGTCTGTTCTGTATCAAGGCGTGTGTCTAATCCTGGAGGCTTCTGCCACCTGGCTTCTTCTTCCATTGAGATTTCTCTAGAGAGAGATTTAATTACATTGGGTTGACACGCTTTAGTGCAGAGTGTCTCTATGGGATTCTGAGGCTGAACCACCTCGCAGACTGCTGATCACAGCCACCGACTCAGACCTCAGTCCCCAGTCACAGGGCCACTGACTGAGATCTTACTCCTCAATCCCATTTGCTTGCGGTCAAGATAATGGGGTCACATAACACAAAATATGAATCTATGGGCAAAAAAGTACGCTGAGTGCTTGGAAGCTGGCAGGGGTGGGTGAGAGAGGCATTTATAATTCAGAACCTGCTCATTAAAGTCACCAAGGCATTAGTGTTATGCCAGACCTATGCTTGAGCATATCTAATTCCATTCCAGAAAATAATGCACAGCCAAGCACATGTACTTTAGGCGTTATTATTGAGAAACGGTGTCCTTAATTATAGACTGCATGCTGATAATTTATCGCACCATATGTTCCACTTTCATTCAGATGTGGCTCACACTGAATGCTTCCCAGAGGACTCTCTGCCCAGCGTGTAGGTGGTGATGGCTCTCTCAAAACCTTTGGCTCAGGGGAAGGGTTTCATTTGCCGCTGTAACTGCCTATTTTGAGACTGAGGGAGAAACTGAGAAGCTGGGGAAAAACGTGTTCAGCAGTAAAGTCCATATGTGATGATTTTCTTTTCTCTGAGTTTCAGCAAAAGTAGTAAGAATGACAATAAAAAATAGTATGTTAGCCTTTACATTTTCTATTTAGAACATATTGATTCCTTTTGCAAGCGTGTTTCCTCTTGAAAACGTTGCTGTCACCTTTCAGGGTTATCTCTGGGGTCTCAAGTTCTGCAGGAATTGTTTGCTGCCCCAGAGAATGGTCAGGTTCCTCCCTGCCTTTGCATTCAAGGCTCACCTTCAGCAGCACATTGTACGGAGCCTCAGGGTGCTGGGCCACGTAAATAAGAAATAAGAATCTTCTTCCTCTTCCTCTTCTGAGCCCTGCCCAGGGCCTAAGAGAGGATCAGCATTTCACCTGGGCTGACCACAGGGTGGAACAGCCCTACTTTAGGCGGCTCTGATTTTATCCAGTTTGAGTTAAGCGAATTCTGAGTGGTGGTAAACATAAGGCTGCTAAGAGGTCCTTTAGATCTGCATTTAGCTAAAATCGAGGATGTTAATATGCAGTGTTTCAAAAAGTTAGCTTTGTTTGGGGTTGTGGCCAACTATCAGAGCTCAGAGTAGGCTATTATATGTCACAACTGATGGGAAAAGGGATGACATTGCTTAAATCTAAATTTTTGAAGTCTTCAAGGCTTACTGGTCTGTACATGATTGGTGAGCGCGCTCAGTATTCTCTGTTGCCTCTAGGCCTTAGTCCTCTCTGGCTGCAGAAGAGTCTTCCTCCTCTTAATTCCCTCAGGTTTATAGTGAGTAATGGCTTCCGGCTGTCCTGGAGTATGCTTCAGTGCCCTCTATGGTTCACCCTGTCTTCACCACTGCAAACAATCCCTTCACCGAGAAAATCTCCTTAAAAGTCCCAACGAATGACGTCATCTGTTTTGTTCCTACACCTTGACTGTGACATCTAATGTGCAGATATCTTCCTCGTAGGATCATTGGGTTCCCCCATAGGACTCCCCTGCCCCAGCATCTGAGATTTGTCTGTGTCTTGGCCATTTTCCTTGTCACTGAGTAACAGAACCTTGTCACTGGATTGAGGTGGTTGCTGCAGTTAAGACAAGGAACCTCATCCGCCCTTCTTGTGGAATAAGTTTGTGGGTTTGTTGACTTCCTTTGTGGAAAAAAAAATTTTCAATACTAGTTAGAAAGAGGCATGGGAAGGGTTTTACTGGCAGAAATGACAAGGTACACATTCAAAGAAACGTGTGGGCCCTCAAGAGAGATAAGTACATTGTAAGTTGGACCCAGCTATATTTATGGGGACTTGGGGTGTCTTCAAGATGTGTGATCTAGGACATGTATTCCTACTGTCTGTCAGGTTACCCATCTAGCAGGCTATGTCCGAATGCAAGCTGTTTACAAGTGTTTGAAGTTGAGATATGCTGCCCACTATTATTGCTGCATCTTTAAAGATGCAAGAAATGCAGTTACAGGTGAGGGGGACAGGTCCAGAGCCCAATTTATAGACATACTGTGTCTTTAAAACCTACAGGAATTTTAAAAGTGAGTTTCCTGGAAGGGAAAAAAATTTGAGTAACTTTTGTGTCCTGAAGCTACATTTTTCTTAAAAGTACAACTTTAAAATCTCCTTTCTGCCTTAAAAAAATTTTTTTTTTTAAATTCTACCTCAACTTAAATGACACAACTTAAATGAAGGGAGGTTCATTTTGGGTCACAGTCACAGTCTCTGGTTGGCTGCTCCAGGGAAGAGAACAACATGGTGGGAAGGGCCAGGGCAGAGGAAAGCTGCTCACATTGTGATGGCCAGGAAGCAGAGAGAACCAAGCAAGGAGCTGAGGAGCAAGATATAACTTTTCGGGTCATGCCCACCCACCATGACACACCTCTTCTGAACAGGCCCCCTCCTTCCAAAAGCACATTCAGTTACTGAACTCATCAGCAGATGTGTTTATGGAGGAGTATATCATCCCCATGATCCAATCACATTCCAAACACATAAGGCTTTTGGTGGACACCTCGGATCTAAACTATAACAATTGACACAGTAGCTGATATAATCTGTATAATGGTCCTCCTTCCACCATTTATTTATTGAATCCCAATCTCTAGTGAGATATTAAGGGGTTGGTCTTTGAAGGTGGCTAGGTCCTGAGGGTGAAGTCCTCAAGAGCGGGGTTAGTGTCATTATAAAAGAGACTACAGAAAGCTCTTTTGACTTTTCTGTGTGGTTACAGGGAGAAGGTACCATCTCTAAACCAGAAAATGGGGCCTCACTAGACATGAAATCTGTTGGTGCCTTAATTTTGGATTTCCCAGGCTCTGGAACTATAACAGAATAAATGTATGTTGTTTAAGCTACAATGTTTGCAGTATTTTGCTATAACAGCTAGTTTAGTCAGGCTTCCTATCCCTGGGATGAAAATACATTACACCCCCAATTTGAAGGAGGAGAGGTGTATTTGACTCAAGGTTTCAGGGAGTTCAGTCTGTACTTAGCTGGCTCCAGTGCAGAAATGGCATGGCAGAAGTGAATGCCAGGGACATGTGCTTAACCCACAGCAGCCAGGAAGCTCAGAGAGCAAGATGACCCAGAGCCAGAGCCCAGCCCTGCAAGGCCATGTCCCAGTGATCCGTCCCTTCCAACCTGGCGCCCCATCCTAACAACACATTTACCTAAAGCATGAACTCATCAATGGATTAGTCCGCTGATGAGTAAGCACTTCACGATCCAACTGTTTTCCAGAATCCCCATCTCTTAACATACGGGAATTTGGGGGACTTTTTTTTTTATCCAAATCATAACAACAGCTGTATAAAACTAATATAGGATTATTGGAAAACTTCTGATAGGGTAATTGTGGGAGGTAGCTCTATATCTAAATGAATCACCTTAAAAATACAACACTAATCATATTTTCAACCGTGCTCAAAATCATCTTGTGTGTGCGTGCGTGTGTGTATGTGCGTGTGTGCATATATGTATGTGTGTGTGTGTCTTTTAAAAGGCCTAATTAGCTTTTACTAAATTCTGGTCAACCTTTCCTTTCAACCCTCTTGCTCACTGCTCATTCTTCTAGATAAAACCAGACATGGGCACACCCCTTCTGGGCCTCCTGTGTGCAGTCCCATCTCTGGACCTCTGGTCCCCTCCCTCCTGCATCATCATACCTGCCTCTCAGTGTTCTGGACCTCTCAGGTCCACTATGGCTGAGCCTTTTCCCCCTGCTCCTAAATTCTTTCCTGATCCCATCAGCAGTTATTTTCTCTCTCCTCTCAAAGCCTGAAGTGCTTATGTTTCCTTTTTCTTGGCCTCTATTCTACTCAACCTTTTCCTGTAGTTTAATGGCATAGTTAAACACACACAATCTGTAACTAGATCTGAATTTGAATTTTTATGTGAATATTTACTAGATGGGTGAACTTGGCCAAGTTATATAATTTTTATGCCCTTCAGTTTCTTCATCTGACAAAGAGGGAGTGATAATAAGTATTCTGCTTATTTCATAGCTAAATACTTGTTGGTTCATCTTTCAACAGCTGTCCATACTTCCTTTATATCATGTCAGATATCATTTCTTACTCAGCATTCTATAAGAATATTCTGTCTCATTTCCTTTGTGTTCTTTTTCCTCACAACTGCAAGAATGATCGTCTACGATCATTTACATGTAAACTTTAAAACTCTGGTTAAAAGTCCTTGGATGGTGTGTTATCAAGATTAAACGAGTTAATGAAATCAGTGCCTGGCAACCTTGAAATGTTTAACAAAGGCCAGCCAATGTTTTTGTTACATATTATCTCACCATTTTAATTGTAAGTCCCTGAGTAGGAAGACCCTCTATCTTACTTATCTTTACCTTCTTCATAGTTCCCCAGCCTGATGTATTGTACTGGGCAGATGCTTACTAAACTTCTGTTTCAGTGAAGTATGCAAGATCCCACATCCTGGTAAGACAAGGAATTTCTGTGGTTTCTTTTGTGACTGATTTCTAGTTTCAATATGTAATGATCTGATAGTATACATGGGATGATTTTGATTCTTTTGTATTTGTTTCAGCAGGTATTATGAACTAGTATGTGGTCTATTTTGGAGAAAGCGCCATGTACTGCTAAGAACAATGTATAGTATAAAATTACTATGTCAGGGGCTGGAAATCTAGCTCAGTGGTTAGACTGCTTGCCTCACAAGCACAAGGCCCTGAGTTCAATCCCCAGCACCTCCCCCGAAATAAATAAATAAATAAATAAATAAATAAATAAATAAAATAAAATAAAATTGCTACTCCATGCTTGCTTTTGGGGTGAGAGCATATGGAATATTACTTTCCATCCTTCAACTTTAGTTTATACATTTCTTTGAGTAAATGAGTCTCTCTAATACAGTAGATGGTTGGATTCTGTTTTTTTTTTTTTAATCCAGTATGCTGATCTGTGTCTTTTAATTGGGAAGTTGAGAATGTTTACAATGAGAGTTATATTGAAAGGTATTGATTTATTCCTGTCATTATCTTCTTTTTCTATTGATGAACTCTCCCCCTTCACCACTTTTTTTTTGTTTAACTACTTCCCTTTCTTGATTTACTTATTCCATCTGATTTTTTGGCTTTGTTGTGTTTGTTGTCTCTGTCTAGGATATTCTTGAGTATTTTTTGAAGTGCTTGTTTGGTATTCATGTATCTCTTTGCGTGCTCTTAGTCATAGAATGTTCTTATTTCTCCATCAATTTTAAAGGACAGCTTTGGAGAGTTTGGGTTGGGAGTTATTTTATTTTAGTGCTTGAAACACTTCAAGCTCTCCTGGCCTTTAAAGTTTATGTTGAGAAGTCTGCTATAACTTTAACGACTTTATCTTTATACGTTATTTTTTTTCTTTTCTTTTTTTTGCTTTTCTTTGACAGCTTATAAGATTCCTTTTGTTGGGCATTTGACTATGATATGTCATGGGACGCTTCTCTTTTTCATTATAGTTATTCGGTTTTCTGTAAGCCTCACTTAGCAGTATGTTGCAGTCTTTCCTCATACTTGGAAAGTTTTCTTCTATGATTTCTGTAAATAGATTTTTTTTTAATTTCATGTATGCTGTCCCTAATTTCTACCTCCAATTAACTTTAGGTTAGTCTTCTTAGCATCATCTAGTACCTGTTGGATAAATTGTTTTTCTTATCATTTTAAGGCTCCCATTAGTAAATTGTCATGAATTTCCATTCTGTCCTCGATTTCTGAAACCGTCTTCACATTGGTCATTTCTGCTGTTTATGAATTCTATAGAATTATTTCTGATATTTCTGTTTGGCTTCTTTTGTGGAGTCTATTATCATTAGTAAATTTGTCATTCATGCTTTAAATCATTTTGGTCAGCTCTTCTAACTTATTTATATCTACATTGGCCAGTTTGTGCATTAGCTCAGCTATCTTTTGGGGTATGTCCTCTTTGAACTTGCCAAACTTATTTCCCTTTTAATAATTTGAAATAGGTTTACTATCTGGTGCTTTCTTTCCTTTCCATTGGTATCACTTACATCTTTGGGAGACTTGAGAGACTTTGGGGGCATTTTGTTGCCTTATTTTTTAATGTTACTATTTTCATGTGTGTGCTGAGGGTTGAGGTCAAATAGAGTGAAGAGAGTTTGTTATTGATATGAGGATCTCTTAAATTACTTTTTGTTTTCCAGTGATATGTTCTTGGTTTTATTTGTCCAGAGATATTGTTAATCCCTTCAAACTATTCAGTTTAACTGGGTTGGACCCTGTCACTGTGTAGTAAAGAGAAATTTTTTACTGGTTATACAGCGTCAACAGAGCCATCCATAGAACAATCATAAGCATTAAGGTTGGTTTTACACTTTCATCCCTTTTCAGGGCTCCTTACATGCTATTCTATACTATTATTGGCAGTTATTCTGTAAACTGGAGGGAGAAGGAAGCAAAGAGTCAGAGGAAGGAGAAAAAAGTCAGGGTAAGTAAAGAAGGAGGGTTAGACAGGAGAAAAATTAACAATAGCTAGGGGATCAGATTCTGTTGGAAGTCTTTTATAGTTGAAATAATGCATTGGAGTTTTAAGAGAATATTTGTGGGGGTAAGGGGACAGATGCAAGGGAAGGCAGGTATAATTAGAAATTGAAGGAAGCTGTGAAGTTGTCACAGTCCATTGATATAGTTGTAGTTAATTTTCTCTGAATCCTCTAAGCACAATTCTGTTACAGGTTACAGCGACATGACTGTGAATACTATCCTTCAAGTGAAAGCATTGGTCTTATCTTACTCTCTTTTTTACAAATACAGTTACCTGCTATATCATATGAAAGATGGAGAAGAGGTGGAGGAAAACAGGGAGATAGGTAAAATAAGGAAGAACAAAGAGAATAGAATAGGGAGAAAAGGTTAAAAACAGGAAAGAGAAGAAAATCCAAGGGAAAGCAGAATAAAGAAAAGAATACTTGAAAACAAAAATTTAAAAAGTAGAAAACACAAGTAAGAAAACGTACTGATACAGCAGTAAGAATTGAATAAAAGAAATAAGGAAAAGAAAAGAGAGAGAGGAAAAAATAATCAAGTAATAATCCAGGTTAGACACTTGAGAAAGAAAACATACGAACAGTCCCCGAATGGCCTCTGTGCCACATAGCCAGGGTGTCCACACAGTTTCCAGCCTCCTTTCATTCTGTTTGCTCGCAGGCAGCCATGCCAATTTCTGTCTTACCTGCAGGCTGTTTCACTGCCTGCTAGGGAGCGGTGAGGGGTTTCTTCCAGTTTCTTCCAGTCTACCTCCTTGCTGCAGGCTGTACCTTGCACGTGGTTAATTGCAATCTTTTGTCCTTATTCCAAGATTCAACCACCTTAGTTAATTTGGGAAGAGGAGTTTGTGAAATAATTTGTCTGATACTGAGCTGTCCTTCATCTTCTGCAGTGTACTATCACTGCTTCTCAAGGTGCTGCTGAGATAATTCTGCAATTATCTCTATGTTTCTCTCCAGGGACTTTCTGCCTAGAATGTCACCAGAAGTACTTGGCTCTATCCATCCTTCTATTCCTTCATGCCCAGCTCCCACACTGTCCCTTTCTCAAGAGTTTTCTTTTCCAGCCTGTGGGGCCTGGCACAGTCCCTGGGCTTGGCTTATGGCTTTCCCCCAACATGTGACAACGGTGTTTACGATTTCCCACTGACTCAAATCTTTCTAGTCTTCATGGAAACAACAAAGAAGTGCCCACTCTGGACTGATTGTCCAGTCTTTCTCCCTCCCCTATGTCTCCAGAGATGCAATCCGTGGGTTTCTGCAGTCAGGTTTGGAGCATCCCTCAGTTCTAGTGCTTAGCTTGTCTCTGTGTAGAATGTGGGGACTTCCCTTGCTGGCAGTTGGCAGTTTGCTGCTCCTGGCTTCCCTGGGCCCCAACCACAATTCACACCCATAATGGGTTTCTTTCTCCCAGATGGGAGGGAGGGGATGTGATGAGCCCATCCCAGGAGTCTGGCCTCTGCAGCACTGGCTCTTTCCTTCGGGCTGTTAGGGTTATTCCCACGATTCCCCTGAGTGTGCAGGCTGAGGCGTAGTCCAGCAGCAGCAGCTCCACTTCCCATTTTCCATGACCCAGACATTTGGATGGATCTAGATGGATCATCTTTCTGGTTGATTTTCCATTTCTGGGTGTGGTTGCCTCCCCTGTTACAGAGTACCTGTATTTTTCTGTGACTTGTCTCTGAGTATCTCTAACATGCCACCTTCTCTAAGCAGTCATGTTGGACCCCTGATTTTTATGAGCATGTGTGATTAGATTGGGTCAACATCTATAATCAAGAAAATTCTCCCCTTCTTCACCTCCTTAACCTTAATCACTTCTGCAAGCCCCTTTGCCAGGTAAGTCATATATTTACAGATTCTGAGAGACCTTTATTTGGCTGACTGCATTAGGTTTGGGACAACTGACTGTTCACAGCTAAGATCACTTGATTTGAAATACTTGCCCACACAATTAATACTTTATCATTTTTCTTATATTATCTTGTTATCTAAATTTCTAGCTTTAGCTTTCTATTTAGGATCCAAGGTATATAGGAAAGGACTGGACCTTCTCTGTTTCATTTACTGGTCACTTCTGGAAATTTTAGATGTGCTAAAATCTCCTTTACCTGGAGATTTTGTGCAAGAAGGCACTAAATGGCATGTGAACTATGGGAGGGCACCTGAAAACCATGTAGAAAGTGAATAGAAATCAATAGGAGTTCTATTGCTTAAAATTTAAGCAATTAAGTGAAAAGTTAACAGGTTAAATAAACGTCTAAGAAACCCGTGGCATGATGAATAGCCACAGCAGAAAGCAAGAAGGGACGTATTTTTCTTTGCAGCAAATGAAAACTATCAAGAAAAAGATGTATATTAGAAGGAATATTCATTCTTAAGATTATCATCCAAGAAAAAATTCGTATTTATTTCCTATAAAAATTTTAAACAATTGTTGCATTTATTAATGCTTATGGATTATTTACTAGGATACTATTTATTTACTGAACTATTTCCTTCTTTTAGGAAGTTCCCTCAAAATAGCACTTTTACCTTTTTGGGATTTGAGAAATAATGTACTTTAATTTCCTGCCCTCTAGTGACAAGAATAATGCACTCACACTTTTCGATTGAATAAACTCTGCTTTAGTGTCAGCAAATAATATTTGAGAATGTGGGGAGAGGAAATATGAGAAAGCATGGTTATTGCTAGTGCTTTAAACTTTAGTACAACATACACTGTTTTTGTCTAAGAATTATTTTATTCTGAGTCTGACCTGGTGACTTTAAAATTGGTACTTAATTTAAAGTCAGTGTGCTGCTTACAGCATTTACCTGGCTATGTATGGCCTTTATCTTTGTAATTGTGTGGTACATACTATAGGGAATTAATAAAAAAAAAAAGACGTGAATACTCTTAATATCTTTAAGCTAAACAAATATCATAATTGAAGGGTACTTACTAACTAAAAATTGACCCCTACTATTGTATTCATGTGAATCCTTAAGTTTAGATAATAGTCAGCTGGATAACCAGCCTGGGAATTTAATCCAGAGATAAATAATCATATTGGTTGATTGTTATAATAATATTGAATAACATAGAATTGCTAGATTTGCTAAAGTATGATACTGAAAAATTTTGGCAAATTATGACTGTATCACTGCTTTTACTTTCACAGTATCTTGGTGTTCCTGGGTGTTACAGTTAAGATCTAAAATGTTCCCCCAAAGTCTTCTGTGTTTGGAAGGTGATTGGATCACTGGGGAAGCTATACTTATCAGTAGGTTAGTTTGTTGATGAACCCAGTAGCTGAATGTGTTGACAGGAGGCAGGACCTGGTTGGATGTGGGTCAATGTGAAGCGAGCTGAAAGGCCGTATTCTTGCCCCTGCTCGTCCTTTCTCTCTCTGCTTCCTGGCTCATGAGTTGAACAGCTTTCCTCCTCCTGCCCTTCCACCATGCCAATTATGCCTTGGAGCAAGCTGATTTTGGACTAAACCCACCAAATAAACCTCTCCTCTTTTATGTTGTGGGTGTTCGGCATTTCTCCAGTGATGAGAAAGTGACTAAGATACTAAGGCATGACTGAAAGTATTTGGTACTTGTGTCATTAATTTATCATCAACAAATTACTGAAGGTCTACTCCATGCTAAATGCTATGCTGGTGGCCTGTGATTGAGTTCAGAAGTAAAGGAGCTTGTTCAACACACCACATTCTCCAGCCTTTATTGGACCTCTAGCTTTCTGCTAGAAAGGATCTCAGTTTTGACGTGCTAAAGACTGACTAATTTTCATCCGCAGAAATCCTTCAAAGCACTTACCCTCCTTCATAGGACAGCTGGGTTAGATTGAGGGCACGAAGAGGTTTTGTTGGAGTTGGATGGTCTAGATCAGTGACGGCAAACCTTTTAGAGCTTTCAGTGGTACAAATAGCACACTGCAGTATGCATGTCAGGTTTGCCACCACTGGCCTACATAGACATGCAGGCTTTTGTGGCCACCCTTTGTTGGTAAATACAGTGGTGACATGGCATCTCCCTTCACCAGGCACAGCGAAAATGGTCCCTTGAAAATGATCTGCCAGCATTCCATAGGACTGCCTGTGTGGACGGCAGGGTGATCTGAGGTGGCGCCCTATCTGATGTGACAAGCATTACTCAGGAACCGGCACGACTTCATCTTTGGGTGCTCAGTCACTGCACACTTACTGTGTTCCGTATCCACCTTCCATTCCTTACAACAGCCTGGTCAGGTGGGTATTATCAGCCCCACTCCCAGAAGCCATAACTGGTGGAAAGAAAGGCTCTATCCACGGTCCTCCTCAGAAACCACATCTAGCGCAGCACAGTGGCTGCAATTGTTAGGAACGTTACCCTTGTAAAATTGCTCCAAGTAGGTCTCCCAAAAAGGTAAGTATGTGAGGTGATAAAGCTGATTAAATCAGTTCACAGTGTACTCTGTAAATATATACATTTTTATTTGTATATATACATTTTATACATAAATATATAGAGAGGGAGAAGGAAAGGGAGTGAGAGGTAGAGAGAGGGAGGGAAAATGAAAAGGAGTGAGAGGGAAAGAGAGGGAGGAGGAGATGGGGGAAGAAGGGAGAAAGAGGGAGACAGAGGAAGAGCAAGAAAGAGAGAGAAAAGGAAAATTCAAGGAAAAAAGAAGAAGAAAGCCCGACAGCGGCCTATGTTTGTCAACTTTCTATCACTTAGTCATGATTTTATTAACTTTTTTGAAAATAAAAACTATTAATAATAGCTTCTATTTAGGCTTTAGGAAGAAAAAATTTCAGTAATATTATATTTCATGCACAAGGGAAAAACCATATATGACTTAAGAAGAAAATAAGGAAAAATAAAAATTGACATTTTCCTGCTCCTGAATGAAAGAGACCAGTAATAAAAACAACCAGAAAGGGGTTGGGGATTTAGCTCAGTGGTAGAGTGCTTGCCTAGCAAGCTCAAGGCCCTAAGTTTGATCTGCAGCACTTGTCCCCCTTAATATTTACCAGAATGTTGATTTTTTTTTTTCAGAATGTTGATAATTGTGTTTAATTCACTACACAAAAATCTTTAGGGGTTGGGGATTTAGCTCAATGGTAAAAGCGCTTGCTTAGCAAACACAAGGCTCTTGAGTTAGATCTCCAGCATACCCCTCCCCCCCAAAAAAAAACTAGAAAAAGTATCTCAGGCAACATTTATTTTTCCCATTTAAGAGATGAGAAAATTGAAGCTAACATAATAAAGGGGGGGGGAATCGCTTCCTAAAGTCAAAACTGATCTGATACCCAATATAGACCAAGTTTGACTGAATTCATGTCATTTTCACTAAATTACATGAATTATTTTTATCTTAAATAATCATACAATAAGAGTATCTACCGAATTCCTAGGTTATATAAAAAAACAGAAAAATTTTTAGTATGATTTAAAGCATTAAAAAGTTTTAAATTTTTTTGAAAGCTTACAATGGGCAGGGGAGTGACTACCCAATCTCTGAACAATTTCCATAATTGTGTTTTGGGAACACAAACTCCTGGCTGGAAGACTTCCAGGAAGTGGAAGATTTCTTTTTAGGAAGGACATTGTTTTTGTTTAGAAGGTTGTGATAAGAGATGGTCACGGAGGATAGTCTCAGTAAGGGCAGAATCAGATCTATACAGGATGGCGGAATTCTTCTGCTTTGCTGCTGGATGGGAGGTGGAGAGGAAGAATAAAAGGAAAGGTAAGGAAAGGGGCTGGTAAGATAGTAAGAGTCTGAAATAAGCAAAAGGGTCAGTAAAAACCCACAGTCATGGGTGGCCAATAGGTATTTTAACTACAATGCTGCTGCTACGGTTAGTCCCCCAAAAACCCATGTGCTGGAACCTTGGTTGCCACTATATTGGGAGGTGGTGGACCTTGAAGAGGGGCAACTAGTGGGAGGTGATTAGATTACACAGGCACTACTCTTATGAAAGGATTAATATCCTTATCAAGAGACTGAGTCAGTTCTCTCCAGACTGGATAAGGTCTTGTGGTAGTAAGTTAGGTCTCTTGGGACTAGGCCAGTTACCAAGAGAGTGGGTTGTAATGATACTGGTCAGCCTCCCTCCTATCTGTCCCATACACACACCTCCTCTTTGCACACACTTGCTTCTCTTTCTCCATCATGTTGTGATAAAGTATGAGGACCTCAACAGAACTTCTTTCCCTCCAAAACCCAAAATAAACCTCATTTCTAAATGAAGTACCCAAACTCAGGTATATTTATATCAACACAAAGCAGACTAAGATAGATGCCTAGGGTGCCTGTTGACCTTATTTGTATCTCCTATAGGGAAGCTTTGGTGAGATGAGGTTGTTCCTGAATACTTAAAGGAGTAGAATCCTTTTAACCTTCTTGTGTTTAGACTGGAGACAAAGGCATAAGCCCAGGCCTGGTGAGGTTCCCAGGCTGCAGGAAATGCCCAGAAAAAGTGTGTGCTTGGGAGTTTTCAGGAATGTAGGAGAATTTGTGCCAGTGAAGTCTTTGAAGAACAAAGGACTTGGCAAGCATTGCTTTATATACTTTGTTTCTTGACTGGTAGGAAAATAAAGCAGAAACTACTGCATGTATTCAAATTTTCTAAATTTTACTTTTAACTTTTCTGAATATCAAGAATGTTTATGTATGTTGTGTACATTTACTCTGAATGTATATCTTCCTACCCTGTCAAGTTTGATTCAAACATCTTATAACCAATGCCATTTTAGAGGTGAGGGATGATTGGGAAGAAAGACAAATAACTTTTGTATAGAAAAATGCATTTAATAAAAATTAAATGACCCAAAATCTTATTAAGTTAAAAGATAATAACAAAAGATATTTGGGACCATATTTATAAACTCAGCTAATCAGCTGACAATGGGAGACAGTGTTAGTGAAGCAGATAAGAATGAATAGTTGGGCATTTTAATATCTTTGCAAATGTTAAGTCAATCACAGAGATTCTTTGATAGAGATTTAACTCAGTTTCAAGAGAGAAAACTAAAGTTAATACAACTTTTGCCCAGGGTCACCCAGGTAGCAAGTGAAAAACTTGTATTTGAACCCAAGTCTGATTGCACATTACTGGAAATTGAAAGTGCTCGGGGAGTGGACGGGATCCGCCACTACCTGCGGGCAGGATCACATCAGGCTGCATCAGCAAATCCATGAGAGTTTGTACTGAGCTGAGTCTTCCTTGCTGGCTGCCTCTTGACCCACGTTCAGACCCAAGGAGGGCAACACGGTTATATGTAACAGACCTCATGACTAGACTAGTGACAAACAGCAACTCCGTCCAAAGAAGCAGGTTTCAGTTCAAGGGATCACTTGGTGTTGAGAGGGAACACGCTGGAGATCATTCAAGGGATGATAAAAGGAGAAAGATTAGCCACAGATAGCTTTATAAAAGCTGATTCAAATCTGGACTGGGGGAGCAGATAATAGAGAGAGGGACTTCTGCCATTCAGGCACTTAGCAGGGCTTTTCCACTGCCACAGATGGTCATCTGATAATATATTGACTTTTTTTTCCTCAATGGCAGTTTGATCTCTCAAAGGCAGAAGAAGCAATTAGAAGAGCTGCTGCCATCAAGACAAATGATCCTGGCCAATGCGGAAATTTGTAAGTGGCAGAACTAACTAGCTGCGAGTGTTTCTCCAATGCTGACTCCCACTCTGTCGGAGTTTTAGCACTGAGACAGCACGGTTGGACTGGGGTGGAGGAAGGAAGATGTTTTGGAACTTGGAGCACTTTTGCTGGGAGGGAGGTGGGCCACGGAAGGGACCATAAAGACTGTCTGGTAACTCATGGAGGCCTGGGGAGAGGAGAACTTGCGAGGAGGGGAAAATAAAAAATGGGAGGTGGGAAGAGCTAAAATACTCTCAATCTGTTTCCTGTAGAATGATCCTAATTCTAGACGCTAGTCTGAATGTTTATGTCTCTCTAAAATTCACATGTTGAAATCCTCATCCCCAAAGTGATGGTATTGGGAGATGGAGGCTTTGGGATGTGAAAATATCATATGCAATTAAAAAGTGGGTAAAGAGCCTGAGTAGAAATTTAAAAAAAAAGATCTATAAAAATGCCCATCCAGTGTATAAAAAAAGGTGCTCAATATCATGAATCATCAGGAAAATGCAAATCAAAAGCGCAGTGAGGTACCTCCTCGTACATTTTAGGATGGCTATTATTAATAAGTCAGACGACAGGTCTTGATGAGGGTGTGAACAAGAGGGGATGCTTCTGCACTGTTGGTGAGAACATAATAGGTGCAACCATTATGAAAAGCAGCATGGAGTTTCCTCAAAAAATTAAAAATAGAACTTCCATATGACCCAGTGATCCCTCTGTGGAGCATATATTCAAATAAAATGAAATCAGTATGTGGAAGAGAAATGTTCTCTCCCATATTCATTGCAGTACTACTCACAATAGCTCAGATATAGAAAAACTCACTGACAGATGAGTGGATAAATTGTGATGTATAGATAGGCACATACGCACAACCACAATACTATTATGCTTCAACAACAAAGATACTGACACTTGTGACAAAATGGGTGAAACTACAAATCCACAGACAGGAAGAAAAATATTTTATGATTCACTTATTTGTGGAATCTTAATATTTTAAAAAGTTGAGTAAATAGAAACAGAGTAAGCCGTGATTATTGAGGTTGCATCAAAACATCATGTTGTATACTTTGAATATATACAATAGAAAATAAATTTAAAGATAATAAAACTGTTACTAGCTCATGCACACATACAAAAAGTCCAAGAGAAAGTATTTGTTTATGAGAAAGTGTGCTCTCACCAGGCATCAGACGGCCTGCACCCTGATCATGGACTTCCCATACTCCAGACTGAGAAATACATTTCTATTGTTTAAGTTACCCAGTTGATGGTATTTCATTATGGTAGCCCAAAGGGAGTGAGAGAAAGAGAAGCAAACCTTTCTGTATCCTCTTTCCTCCTACTCTGCCAAACGTTTCCTTTCCTCTGGATCCAAAATTTAGGCTGTACTATTGGAATTATGGTTCAGGTACAACACAGCCTGGCTTTGCTGTTGAAGGCAGTCCAGGAAGCTACTTGCATTTATTTCCACAAGAAGATACCTTCCAATTAGCCAACCTTAAATTCATTTTTGGAATATAGTCAAGTTTTAAATTGAGAACTGTATGTAACATTTTTGTGTGCCAATGCACATAATTCTATTGAGAATGAGTTTTTAGGAAATCATTCATCAAAATTTGAAATTTGTGTATAATATACTTATGATCTTGATCAGAGTCTTGGAGTACAGGAAAGACACATAGGTGGGCGCTAGTATTTCTGACTTAATAGTTACAGGGGATTCATTCAATGCAAAAATAATGCTGAAAGGCCATTTATAATTTCAGAATATTAAATAGTATGTCTATTCCAGTTAAAATTTGCCTATGTAACTATAGGACTGAATTTAGTTCTGCACTTTTGGAAAAGCTTCAATTATTTTTCATCATAAACAGCACACGCCACTCCCTACTACTGCCGCCACCAGCGATCAGCTCACTGTTCTGTGTGCTTTGGCTCAGTCTTTACCACAGTACATACCTGTGATTATCAAAATTATGTGTAGTGGTTTTAAATATTCACGAGGAAATGTATATCATTAAATGTTTTGTTCTATCACATTTACACAATGGATTTCTAGGCGTTATACTAAAAAAAAAAGGAAAATGACCCATTGCTAATTTTTAAATCATAGCTTTTATCATATTCCTTTTTTGATGTATTTTCATTGTTTTCACCTGATATCTGCTAATAATCTGTGAAATTAATTTCAAACCTAGCCTTTCTTATATTTGTTATTGATGGATTTTCTCCGTAAGAATATTGTACTTTGGAACAATTCTATTTAAATAATATTGTCTTTTATACTTTCAAAAGAATATTTTGTTTTTTTCCTAAAATTCTCTGACATGGTTATGCCGACCGAAAGACGTTTTTTAAAAAGCATCAGAAAGAGAGAGGAAGAGGGAACAAAAAAGGGAGGAGAAGAGAGAAAGGGAAAGAGGAAGGATAGAAGGAAGAGATGAAGGAAGGAAGGAAGGGAGGAAGGAAGGAAGGAGGGAGGAAGGAAGGAAAGGAGGGAGGGAGGAAAGAAAGGAGGGAGGGAAGAAGAGGGAAAACCTACTTCCAAAATGCAGTGTGAGGGTAACAGAAGGAGACCAGGCTGCTTCTCCAAGAATTCCCCGACCCAAAGCTTCTCCTGCACAAGATGTACCCCCAAATCCCTCTTCTGCTCATTTCCTTGGGCTGTTCATTTCCAAATATGATTGTTTACATTTTCCACTTGCGAAGTCTCTTTCATCAGAATGACACAGAGTTTTCCAAGGCTGGCCTTCAGTTATATCTTTTAGCTTCACTTCTAGATATTTTTTACTCATTGTCCTCTCTCTTTCCTGTCCAATGTCTGTCATACTTCTATTAATGCACTTACTTCTATTGCAGCACTTAGTGATCTTGTATCATAATTTTTTGTTTAAATTATGTTTGGTGTTGCTCTCTTCCTTGTAGCTAGAATGTAAGCTCCTTTAATGCTAAAACTGCCTTTGACTTATTTTCTTGTAGCACAAGGCTTCATTCTTAGTAAGAACTTAATAGTTGTTCACTGAGTAGAATTAAAAAAAAAGATGATGTATTCTACAGGGAAAGCTAATGTTAACCTACTTGCACCCATTGATTTCATTAATTTGTTTTCAGAGAATGTAGACAATACCAGGGTTCTAAGGGATAAGAATGAAACAGTATGTATCACATTTGATTGCTGTTATGGGAGAGAAGAGTTTATAGGACTGCATTTATGAGGAGAGATTCAGATAGGCAAGTGCTTTTCAGGACGGACAAATCAATTCAGGGCCCTGCAGAGGTCACCTTAGATACTGAGAATGGGATGAGGATTGGGTGTGCTGGCAGCATGTGGGCAGCCTGGATGGAGGAGGATTCTGAGGAACCTCATAATTTTATCTTGAGTTGGTCCTGTTCTGCCCGAAGTCTTTCTTTTGTCTTTGCCAAGTTTTATCTCAGGGCATAGTTGGTTGGAAAACTAGAAGATGAGGCCAGCTGGTGCCTGCATTTTTATGTGCTGAAATAAAATGACTGGAGGTGGAAGCAAAATGGCTGGACAGATGGCTGGACCTTTGCATGTCTGTGAGAAGGTGGGCTTGGGCTACCCTGCTGCACTTTGTGTTTCTCCTGGAGAGTTAACATGTTTGTCACGGTACAAAACTGGTGGGAAAATGTTGACACAGAGGATGCTTTGGAATAGGTTGAAAGCAGGGATTTAATGAATGATACCGCATAAAACACAAATTCATTTCCTTATTTCAAATGAAAAAGAGTGCAGGACTTGGATCATGGCATGGTACAGATACTTCTACCAAAGTTTTGTTGTGGATTTGGAATTCTCTCTCTCTCTCTCTCTCTCTCTCTCTCTCTCTCTCTCTCTCCTTTATGAGATGATGCTTTGCTACATTGTCCAGGCTGGTCTCAAATTTCTGGGTTCAAGATATTCTCCGTCTCAGACTGTGAAATTACTGGGATAACATGAGAACACCACCGTGTCCAGTTTAGTGCGATTCTGAACTTCTTGGAGTGGATATACAGTATGCATTTGCCATGTGAATGTACATTTGGCGGGAGTGGGTGGGTGGTACAGCCCGCATGGCAGGGCACATGGAAAATTGCCATCTGGCTTTAATCGGAGCAGAGAATAACCCTGGCCTCTGTGTTTCTTCTCTATGGAATCTTTGATCTGTGGAATTCTACTGCTGAGGCTTGAGGAGAAGGCAGCAGTGTCTCATTAACTTTCGACCTGTGGAATTCCAATGAGATATGGCTGGACAATTGAAGAAATGGGATGAGGAGGACAAGGGGACTTGGAACGCTAGGCAAAAGTCCTACATTCCAATAACAGGGTGGACATAGTGGTTTATTAAATCATGCTCCATCACTATTTGCATTGATGGAATTGAGTTGGATTTTTCAGCTACTAATTCAAAATTAGCAATAATCTATTTTAAACCTTTCTATGAAGAAGTTTTTAAGCCTAATATTTTAGTTCTTACTGCAAGAGAGACTTTGGAAAGCAGTTCTATACCTCCAGGTTTTCATGGTCTGGGAAGAAAGCACACAGAACCACATGTTTTGCTTCTAGGCCGAGACAAAAAATCACTCCCATGCCAAAAGAACAGTATGTGCTTTGCTAAGGACAGAGTGCCACCGCAGTCCCCAGCATGAAATTTGTCACCCTTTGCAAGTTGGTATGGGACTTAGCTGGAGATTGCTTCTGCATAGAAAGCCATCAGATGGGAAGTAAAACCTCGCACAGATAAATTTGTCTCCTGGGATTCTGATTGCAAAGATTGTATGACATTCATTTAATAAGAGCAGACTTCAGCAGCTTGAAGTTGCATCATTCTGCCATTAGCTCCTTTAGAAAGCTATTTCAGTTTTCATCAAATGCATGATCTTCTCACCCCCAAGCAAAGAAAGTACCTCGAAGGTGACCAGAACACCTAAGACTGTAGTACGCTGAAATGTGACAGAAGGCCTATTAGCAAATGTCACTCTGCTGCAATGATAGGATGAAGACTCAAGGAATATTCACTCTCTAAGTTCATTATTAGGCTCTCAAAAATAAAGCACGCCTTGGGGTCTTTCACCATTGGGAAAGGTGAAATCTTTAGGAAGATTACACCTAAATTTGATTGACACTGATCAGACACACCAGTGAGAGACTGATACTAAGTGCTTAAGAATGAATTCAATTTTTTAAAGGCTATAAAGAAATGGATACTAATTTAATTATTATTAGGGATTATAAAATTGGAATGAAGGCTGACTATAAGAATAAGTTGTAGGGAAGAAATAAACATATTGATGCAGTGTGGACAGTCTACTTCTTAATCAAATTCTCAATACAGAAGGCACATTTAAAATCTCAAGCCTTCGAGCTTCAATTTTCAGTAGACTTTCCTGTTTGGTTAGACTACTCTCCCTTCTCTCTCTCTCCCTCTCCCTCTCTCTCTTACACACACATACATGCACATGCACAAACGCTATTGTGCCAGAATAAAAGTCACTTGGTCTAGTATATTACTCAGATGGGATACAACCTCTCATAAACAGATATAATAGAAGAAAATAAGTAGGGAGGTCTTTGTAGGAGGCTAGTGAGAGGGCATCCTTGTGACCTCATCTGCTCAGACTCAACTGAAGATGGAAAAACAGTTAGAGCAGAGAAGAACAATAGTTCTCAAATTCAAAAGCATCAACCAGGAGGTTTGTGACAACACTGATTGCTGGGCCCACTCAGAGTTTCTGGAGCCAGAATTTTTCATCTAGACTTTTTTGGTTATGACTTTTTGCCTTGGAGAGAAATTTGTTTGTTTCTAGCTGGTTGATTCTGAAGAATATTGCTCCCTCTCTCCAGACCTAAGATGTTTCCTTCACCACATGGGGCTGAGGGAGGATACACCTAGAGTGCTGAAGACAGGATTGAGGAGCACAAGGTAAAGAGGACAGATTGATTCAGGGAGAAGGAACTGCTAGATGCCAATTTAGGACAAACTCTCGACTGATGAAAACGAGGCCAATGTTAACTATTTGGTACGTCTTTCCTCTATCTGCTATCATACTCTGGATTCTAAGAGTGCTTGCAATAGGACTATGTGTTTTTCTGTATTTTTTTCTACATGATAGTCCGGATACTTTAGAGTGCCACACTAAAATTAAGTACAAAGTTCTGAAACAGTATTTTTCTCTTTAGGTAGATGGCCAAATGTCGGTTGAATTTTTGCTGGTTGCTGGAGCAGGGTTTAGATTATTATTTTCTTTCTGGTTAGACCCCTTGGTCCCATCTTTATCAGCATGTACTATGGGAGAGAGCCTCTTACTTAACGCAGGTAGAGTCACATGAATGCTGTCATTTCACATGATTCCTAGGGCATCATTCACATTCCATTAATCCCTGAAAATAAATCTGGATAACACAATGGCCTCTCCTGTTCTCTCACATCTGTTTTTCTTTCATGTGTGAGGAGAACACCTTCAAGTGCACTCTGAACCCCCTAATCTATTCTTATAACAAACCAAAAAGCTAGATTACAATGAAAATCTTCAGCAAAATTAGGCACAAATAGTTCAGAGTGACAAAGAATCATCTTTAATCTGTCTCTTGTTTTGCAGATGAGGAAACAGAAGTCCACATAAACATCCATTATATAACATTTAATAATAATCTATATAATTTAATAGCTACAATAAGGACCCATATTTTATAGATATAGCGATTTATTTAATGAATTCAATTTTGTAGGAATTTGTCAATTTTTCACCATTAGGGGCAATTCCCTCAGAGTGCTACTTATCAAATAGGCAAGATGGTGTCATTTTTATATGTGATGGATCAGGATTTTAGTATTATGTCAGTATCAACAGAATTTTGGACTCCCATGTTTAAGGCATCAGTAGCCAGTAACATATAAGAACATTTATGGTGTTTATTTATAAATACGTCCTATAATAAAGTTACTCTTTATTAGAAGTGTTCAGTGGAAGGCAGGTCCTTTCCTAAGTGATCATAAATAGTGTCTCATGCAATATTTCTAACCATTTTAGGGCTCAGGTTGGATGGTTACCGTCAGTTGACAAGATGAGGAGCTGAAAGGCTGCCCCAGGTACAGGGCAGTAAGAGGTAGCTCCAGTGGCAACTCGAGTTCTCCTGATGTTAGGGCTACTGTGTTGCTGCCTCTTCTGCCCTGGAGGGCACTGAGCAGAAGCCAGGGAGAATCGGAAAGTATGTGAAATGAAAACATGGCAGAGGAGAATGTTTATGTTTGGAATTTTTAATTTCAAGAAAAATGGGTATTAAGAAATTACTAGTTTAGATGTTTTAAATCTATTTGTCATTATGAAGTGTTATTTAATGAAGTGCAACAATTCCTTAGGTTTTAAATTTAAACATCAAACTCCAAAGTAAATCATTACATTTTCTAGATGTCAAATTGATGGGTCCAGGAGATATGTAATTTTAAATTTTTATATTTAATACCAAATTTTCCTTCAAAAAGTTCTCATAATTTCTCTCTCTTCTACTCTTTTTGTCCTGATATTTTTGTCATATTGGGCATACTACTTTTTAAAAATTTCTCAAAGTATCTTTTTAAAACATCCTCCAAAGTACCTCCTTTAAAATTTGTTTATTTCTATGTGCCTTTGATAGTAAAAACTGATCTTGTTGCAATTTGAAATTACTTGGTTACTTACGAAGTTCTCTTTTTGCTATATTTATTGGTGGTGTTCTTTTGTGAACTTTCTGTTCTTTGGCTTGCTAAATTTTAAAAGCTTTTTATTCTAGTGTATGTTTGCAATACACAATAATTTGTTCTGGAGAACTGGTACACGTATATATCATATCTTGGTCTTTTAACCCTCCCCTTGTCCTCCCTTATTCCCCTACCACTCATCCCTTTCCACATTTCCAAACAGTCTATTTGTGGTTGTTGTTATTTAGTACCATCTCTCTTTTATTTTACTCTTTTGTTAATTTATTATGCAGGCTTCTCATAAAAAAGAAATCATGCAACATCTAGCTTTCTGTGTCTTATTTCTCCCAATATTATAGTCTCAAGTTCAATCCATTTTCCTACACATGACATGATTTTATTCTTCTTTATGGATGAACAGTATTCTGTTGTGCATATATACCACATTTCCTTTATCCATTCATCTTTTTATGGGCATCTAGGCTGTTTCCAGAGCTTAGCTATTGTGAGTTGCACTACTAGGGACACAGGTATGTATGCATCACGATAGTATGTTGTCCCTCACTCTCTTGGGAATATACCTAGGAGAGGGATAGCTGAGTGAAATGAAGTTTCTATTTTTAGTGTTTTGAGGATTCTCCATACTGATTTCCAGGGTGGTTGTACTAGTTTACCTTCCTACCAACAATGTAGAAGTGTTCTTTGCCAGCATTTGTCACTTTTTTGTGTTCTTGATGACAGCCATTCTGACTGGGGTAAGATGAAATTTCAGAGTTGTTTTGATTTGCAGTCCTCTGATGGCTAAAACTGATGAACATTTTTTTTTCATGTACTTATTGGCCATTTGTACTTCTTTTAAAAAGTGTTTATTCATTTCATTTTCCTATTTTGATTGTATTATTTGATTTTTTGATGGTTCTTTTTGAAATTTTTTATATATTCTAGATTTGAGTCCTCTATTAGAAGAGTAGCTGGCAATAATTTTTTCCCATTTTGTATGGTTTTTCTCTTAAAATGTAATTTCATTTGCTGATTCTTGATGTTATTTCTTATGGTATTGGAGTTCTGTCAAGGAAGTTTTTGCCTAAGGCTTCAAGTGCTGCCCCTATGTTATTTTCCAGCAGATTCAAAGTTTCTGTTTTTACAGCTAAGTCTTTGATCCATTTTGATTCTAATATAGGGTAAGAGGTATGGGTTTAGTCTTATTCTGCTGCACATGGATAACAAATATTCCCAGCACCATTTGTTCAAGAGGCCATCTTTTCTCTAATGTATGCTTTTGGCCCCTTTATCCAGCACCAGATGGCTGAAGGTGCGTGGGGGTGTTTCTGAGTCTTTGATTCTATTCCACTAGTCTACATGTCTTGTTTTGTGCCAGTACAATGCTGTTTGTTACCATTGCTTTGTAGCATAATTTAAAATCTGTAATTGTGATGCCACCTGGTTTTCTCCTTTCCCTTGGGCTGCTTTGGTTATTCTGGGTCTCTTCTGGTTCCATATAAATTTTAGGATTGGTTTTTCAGTTCACTGAAGAAGGTTACTGGTATTTTAATAGGGACTACATTTCAATCTGTAGATCACTTTTGATAATGTGGTCATTTTAATAATATTAATTCTTGTCCAGGAACAAGGGATGTCTTTCCATTTTCTTACATCCTTGTGACTATTAATCCTGAAATGTTAACTTCATTGAATTAAGAAATACCTAGTAGATTAGTAAAGTAGGCTCCTAGTGTGTCTGGTGGATCATGGAGGTGTGACACTAGGTATTAAATATGGTCCCTGGCCCAATCCTCTCTGGCACTTTTCCCTTACTCTGGTTCTAGCTGCCATGAACTGAGCAGCTTTGCTCTACTATGCCCTTCTGCCATGATGTTTCTGCCTTAGACCCAGCCAATCATGGACTGAAATCATGAGCAAATTAAACCTCTCCTCCTTTTAAATTGTGGGTGTTAAGTTATTAAGTTATTGTGTCTCTGCAACAACAAAGCTAATGCGATCCTCTTCAATCTCTTTCTTGAGTTCTGTAATTTTCACTATAGTGGTCTTTCACCTCCCTGGTTAGGTTGATTCCTAGATAATTAAGCTACCGTGAATGGAATTCTTTTTCCGATTTCTTTCTTGGGTTCATGATTCGTGTACAGGAATGCTATTAGTTTTGGTTTTTTTTGTATGGATTTTATACCTTGATACTTTGCCAAATTTTTCAGTTCTAAGAGTCTTCTGCTGGCATTGTTTTGGGTCTTCTATTTATAGGATCATATTATCTGTAACTAGAGTTAATTTGAATTCTTCCTTTCCTATTCATATACCCCCCCCTTTTTTTTCTATAATGACTTCCTTATCTGATCCTGACCAAATCTCTGGGGGCTGGATCGGGATTACCACTCCCATCTCTATTCAGTTGGCTGTTGTGGCCCCATCCTGAGTCAGATCAGACACTCACAAAGAATGCTGTCTTTCTTTTTATCATAGCATGAGAGGGGAAGATCCTCTTCCCTCTCTGAGTCAGGATGTGTTGCTTCAATCAATTCACTTAGTTTTGAAGTTACCAATATTTCCGGTTTTCACCTGGTTGTTGTGTCTCTCAAGATGTGCTCCTGCAAATCTTGATGTACCCAGAATCAGTGTACCCACACAGAGCTGTGTACCTGTTGCTTTGCGGTGAATATCTTGAAGCAATTCATGAGTACAACTTGCTTCTACTCCACCATCTTTTCCTCCTCTTTTTCTTTTTCTTTTTTTCGTCTTTTTTTTTTTGAGACAAGATCTCATTATATGGCCCAGGCTGGCCTTGAACTGATAATTCTCCACCTGAGTGCTAGGATACCAGTTATGTATCACCATGCTTGGTTTAAAATATTTCAAATTGACATATAATACTTGTACATATTTATGGATTATAGTATAATTTACCATGTATACAATATATAGTAATTAAATCATTAGCAGCTCCATTTCCTCTAACATTTTTATGTATTGAGAACATTCAAGTCAGACTCTTTTTTCTAGTTACTTTCAAGGATAGCATAGATTGTTATAGATTATAATTATGCTACTAGGCTACATGACACCAGAGCTAAGCCCTCCTACCTAACCATATTTTAGTGCCCCTGATCTAATCTTTCTTTGTCTCCTCCTCTATTTCCTTTCCCAGTCTGGGGTGACCAATATTCCACTCTCCTCTTCTATGAGACCAAAACTATGTTTAAGCTTCCACAAATGAATGAAAACATGGGATAGTTGTCTTTCTATACCTGGCTTATTTCACTTAATATGAGGTCCCCAGTTTCACCTGTTGTGATCCAAATGGCAGGATTTCATTTATCTAGCTGAATAATATTTCGTTGTATATATGGACTGCACTTGCTGAATTTTCATTTGGGTATTTTATATATTTATTCATTATTGCATCATAAGTACTTTTTCCATATTGAGAGTATCAACCCTCAGTTTCAAATATATACTGCAATCTCCCCTGCCCAGGTTTGTTGTTTGCCTTTTAAATTTGTTTATAATATTTTGTCATACAGAAGGTTTATAGTTTTAATAGTCAGTCTATCCTTTCCCTTTATGAATTCTGCTTTTACTTGGATACTTCGTTGCTGGGAGCTCTTTTGCTTGTACCTTTCAGGTCTACAGTATATGTTAATTTGCATAATTTCCTGTGCTGAATGAGGTTTGGAGGAATATCATCTCATTAAAGTAACGCATCATACCTCCTTCTCTGAGCCACGTGTCCGCTGTTCTCAATGAAGTGTGCTTTTATTTTTGTTACAAACGCCCCATGCCACTACTGATCCTAGCACTTTCTTTAGTAGAACAATGAACAATTGCTTTTCTGCTGAAGTTTGATGCCTGGGAGTCACTTTCAGGTTATAAAAAATGAGAGCTACTAGTTTAACATGTTGGATCTCCTTTATGAAGGTTACAGAGTCTACAGCTTTTTCTGAAAAGTGATCTTGCCTCAGAAATGGTAATGACTGAAATAAAAGGGTCCTCCTGCTTCTCCTGTGGGTGGTCAGTGCATGTTAATCCTAATTAAAGAAGTCCGAGGGAGCCTTTCCAGAGGAGCCAGTTATAGCCACAACTCCATGTGGCACACACTGAAGGTTACCACTGCAGCTGTTCAGCATTATAGCATGAGACGTACTTTAAATGACTCTACACTAAGCATATATCGAAAAGTACTTTCCTAAATTTGTCTGTATGGGAGTTCTTCTGTGTTTTTAATGCCAAAGGGACATGTTTGAAGTGGTTATGAGTTTTTTTATGTGTTGATCTTGCGTTAAACCTTTTGAATTGAGTGCCTGGGGTTGTATCCCCAACAAAGGGCATGGGAATCAGTTTCAGATCTTTACCTTTGAGCAGTGGGCTTGGATTGTTATTGACGAGGAGGAGTTAGAAAATGAAAAAGAATGGTTTTCAAGTCATACATTGATGGGGGCTGGTGAAATACAAATGGACACAATAGGGGAAAGAACATCAGTGATGAACACAAATATTATCAAAGTCCACCTCAGAATAAGTTAATGCAATAACCAGCATTCACAAGCAAGATCAAAACCACATACGACTAGAAATCTATTTGTTATTTTAAAACTGGAACAAAACTTTGGTGTTGCCTTGGCATCAAAAAATGAAAATTTAAATGATTATTTTGTTCTCCTCTTGCTAGTATAACACATACAATTCTGTGCCTATAATGACCAAATATAGTGAAGGCCAATACAAAAACAAACCAGAGAAAAAGAAAAAAATGTATTACTGAAATTTGAATAATCATTTATCACTAAATAATCTCACATTCCATTTTAGCTAAAAATTTCCCATTCCCACACTCATTGCAATTCAATTTTTGGAGGCTGTACAGGAATAAGAGTCAGGCACAAGTCTAAGGTGAGCCGAGGTAAAAAGAGTGAAGCAGCATCTTTCACATCCCAGTTTTACACAGATCGTTCAATGTGCTAGCAGATTAAAAAGGGAGAAAGGTAGAGAGAACACCTTTGGGCAGTGGCCAGGATCAAGTGGCCAGAGTGGTGGTGAGGTAGGAATAGGGCGCGGCTTAACTTGGCTGGGAAGATGGACATGACCTTGGGGGAGTGGCCTTGACCTGACGTCAGCCCGGGTCATGAAATTCCAATCGCTCCTTTTCTCACAGGATCGGGAAACTCTCGAGAACAGAATCCAGATAAATGTAAATGACACCACAAGCTCCCTCTCTTGTGGTCTTGAGCTCTTGCGCTCTTGCCCTTTTTGCCTCTTGCTCTCCTAACCCCTTTGCCCTCTGACACCTAACCCACGCTCCAACTTTTGCTCCCTCGCCTCCCACTCCTTTTTAGATTCTCTAATTGTGGCAGCAGCTGGCTATTTTATTCACCTGGAAAAACCAGTCTCTCTTTTGTTACTTAAATAAACCTCTTTAATGCCCTAAAATTTGCTCCTGCAATTCATTGCCTGCGCGAATAAAGAACCTGGAAATATCCTCTCTGAACACCCCATACCCTCCTGCGTCAGTTGCTGCTGCTACCTTGTAGGTTTTTGAGAGAAGATACGCACAGAGGAATTTTATTCTCCATCGAGGCACTGGGCCACACACACGTCATAGTCTCTAAGTGTACTCGGTCCCTGCAAGCTTCCTGTTTCCTCATATCACACGGGCTTCAGTGCTATGGGTGATGACTTTGTCTCTAGGCCACCTGCTTCTCACTTGCTATTTGTGGGTAGGAATGGTAATGTGAAAACCTCCCAAGTATGGCATGATGTTAATATACTGGGACAGTCCCGAAGAATGTGGAGATTCACTGCTGCATTAGGTTTACGGAGACAAAACCAGAGAGACATGTGAGAACCGAGGAGCGATACCCAAGCCCCTGTGGCCTAGAGTGCTATGTGATACCACAGCTCTAAAATCATGAAAAATAGAGCTTGATACAAAAAAATTCTGAATCATCATGTTAAACAATGGGGAGGACAGTGACTTATTTTGGTAATAGTTAGGCTTGGTAAGGTGGAGACAAGTTTTCCCATCCAGGTATCTAAACAGCCACATTAAGTAGTCCAAAAAGACTAAGATTCAATCTGTCACTCAGCATAGATCGCACAGCACCAACGAGAAGCCAGGAACTGTTCCAGATGTGTGGAATATATTACTGAACAAAGCTGACAAAAGTTTTTGTTCTTATGAAGCTAAGTTCCTGTGGCTACATTGCATATAAAAGTAAATGAATAATATAATACATTATGCATATATAATACAAAGTTATAGAAAATTAGAGCAAGATAAAGGGATCCAGGAGGGTTATTTTTAGTATTGAAGTAGAGTAGGCCTCTGAAAGAGGTAAGATCCAAGAAGCATTAGGAATAAGGTGCCAAACAGATACCTGAGGCTTGAGCATCTGAGGCAGAGGAAACTTCTGACAGTGGGTCTTAAAGGGGTGGGCTCCTGCAGTGTCCATGATTAGCAAAGACACCAGTGAGTAGAGGATATGAGAGGAGAATGGCAGGAAGCGACCAGAGAGGCACTGGGAATGGGACAGTAGATCCTTTGGATTTTGTAGGACATCGTGAAGAGTTTTTGAAATGAGGACATAGTGCAGAGATCTGAGCAGATACATTCCAAGTGGAATGCTGAGGATGTGCTGTGCCGTAGAACTCAAACGGGAGACCAGTTAGGAGGCCACTGCGATACTGCCGCCAACGATTATGGTACTTCTTATCTGAGCAGGAGCACAAGATGTGGTGAGAAGTGATAGATTTTGAATATATTTTTGAAGATAGAGTCATTGTGAGTTCTTACGAGTGTGAAAGAAAGGAAGAGTCGACTGTACGTCAAAAGCATTGTCACATCAGGTGGAAGAATGGAATTCACATTCTGTGAGTCAGGGAATGCTGTGCTAGATTCATCAGAGAATCTGAGATGGAGAAGTCTATTAGACATTGAAGTAGAGATACCAATAAGATAGTTGTTTACAGAAGTGCAGAATTATGAAGAGGACTCTTGCCAGAAGTATGAATATGAGAGTTGTCAGCATGCAGATGGTATTTAAAGCCATGGGCTGGATGAAATCTCTAAAGGAACAAAGGTAGGTTGATAAGGAAAGAAGACCAAAGACTGAGCCCTGGGTCACTGTACCACTAAAACACAAAAGATAAGAGATGGAATCAGCAAAGGAGACTGATAAAAAGCAGGTAATGATGTAGAAGGGAGGGGAAAAGAAGTCACTGAATTGTTTCAAGGGTGAGAGTGATAAGAACTGTGTTAAATGTTAATTAAATAAGTTAAGTGATGAATATAGAAAGCTACCTGATAAGTGAAGTGTTAATGGAGACAAGGGGGGGGGGATCTGCTTGAAATGGGTTCAAAGAGATGGAAGGGGAGCAACTGGAAACAGCAAGTATTGGTTCCTCATATAAACTGGGGAATGGAATTGCAGCCGTGTTAGAAGCAGATTAAGATGGTGACCTCTTCAGCATACGCAGTGGCTCTTCATTGAAATGACATCCCACTGGCCAACAACCTCTCACTGTGGACTATTTGAATGAGTCCCTTGTATCACCTGGCGACTTGCTAACAACTGACATGTGGATTTCCCCATTGTGCCATCTGAGTGTGTACTGGGGACTGCGTTTCTGCGTCACCTCTAATGATATTTTGTTTTAGATTCATTTGACAAACACAATAAGAAAAAAATCATCCTCTATTTCTCACTGTTATTTGTTCGAGATCAAACAGATGTTGGATCCCTCCTGGAATCTCCTGAGTTAGAGCATGTGAGGATGAATCCCTGTTTCTCAAAATCCCTTTGATGATCCTGAGGTACATAACCAGGTTTAGGAAACACCGACCTTTTATTTGGTGTGACCTTGAAATAAATCTAATTGAAATAGTGATTTGAAACATTTCAGACTCTTCTGGAAACAATGTCGAAGAAACATTTGTCAGGATACCCAAGAAGACCGATTAGAGTAGTGGCAAGGATTGGAGATGTGTCTGAGGAAAATAAGCTTTTAGTAAGTGGGTGAACATGTGGTACCTATTTTTAATACCTCAGAACATGCAGACATTAATTTAAGTGCTATCAATATTATGTATTTGTTTTAGTTACTAAAATTCGTTATTTATTATAGTTGTGTTTTGGAAATTTATGTATATACATGGACATTTTAAAATGGAAATACTAAGTAAAAGTTATTAGTCCTTTCAAAAATAGATTTTGTGTTGGAATAAAAGATCAGTAGAAAGCATATAGTATTTAATGAAGAAATTCTACATAATTTTCTAATTTAAACTTTCTTAAAAAGACTAAGACACCTTCAATACATCTACTAGCAGCTTCTTTTTCTACAATATAAAAATCTGTTTCAGAGTTACTTGTGCTTTTAAACATATTACATCTTCAGGAAATAAATTTCTAAAACTTCTAATGATATTTTGTTTTAGGTTCATTAAACAAACAAAAAAGGTCATCATGTGTGTGAAAAGCCGCTTCAAAACATTTTATTCTTTGGATTATATACTTAATTCTTTTCAAATGTTAGACACAGGGAGAGAGTGGAAACTGCAAAGCCCCAGCAGGGGCCGGCACACGTACAAGGCCACGTGAAGCCTGAAAGTGTCAGGGAATTCTAAGGGTGGGATGGCTACCCATGTAGGGGGAGGCTGAAAGAATGTGCCTTCAAGAGTTGACACCCTTGGGAAGGAAGCATCTGAATGTTGGAGGGACATTTACTATAGCTCCCATGGACAACGACCCCTCTAGTTATATTTTTATGCAAGATCCTAAGTGGCAAAGCCATTCAAATTGTACTTATTGGGCTTGAATGACAGAGCAGAGGCCCTATTTGGGGATTTTGATAATGAATAGATGTGGTCAGTTTGTTTTCATAGATGAAACCACATAGAGAGATAAGGAATACCTGACTTCTTCAACAAATGATCTCATATATAAAAGAAGATAGACTGGGTGTAGTGGCACATGCCTGTAATCCCAGAACTCTGGGAGGCTGAGGCTAGAGGATCGCAATTTCAAGTCCAGATTGGGCAATTTGGCGACATAGCAAGATAACATCTAAAAGTTAATTTTTAAAAACTCCAAATAAATGGGTATAGGTCAGGGATGTAGCTCAGTGAAAAGAACCTGGCTTCAATCCCCAACACTGCAAAAAAAGAGAAAGGACATATTAATACAGACCACAGGTAGTAGAATCATAAGTTGTTTTAATATTATGGTAATTTATTAAACTATAATAACTTCTTTTAGACACAATATATAGGCAATATATGACTTCTTTAATATGTTCAAATTCTCTTACTTGATTGTAAGTTTCTTTAGAAATAGACCTATTTGATTCATTTTTGTTTCCTCCAGATCATTAGCATATAGAAAATATTCAATAAATGCTTATTTTGTAGTGATTAGATTAAGAATAGCTTCAAAAATTCATAAATTAGTAAGATATTTCAATTGAGGCATTGAGAAGGAACTTTCCTGGTTAAAAATTGTTTTGATGATTAATATTAAACATTTTGGGGAGGAAAGTATACTTGAGAATTTGAAGTATCTGGTAGAATACAAATAAAAGATGATCTATCAAATGTCAGAATGAGTTAAAAAAGCACAAGGAGTAATTTTGCTCAAGATATAAAATCATAGCCTAGAAAACTTCCAGAGAAAAAGAAAAAGAAAAGAAAAAAAGTCAGAGAAAGTAAAGCACAGAAAACATAGGGTGAATCTGGAATGAAGGAAAAAGTTATTGTTGTTTGCAAAAGTATGCTCCTGCCACTGCGTAAAATACCAGAGAAAATCAAGTTAAATTGATTTTTATTATAACTATATTTAAAATTTAAAATTCATCAATGTAGTTTGTATGCACACATACATTTACATATGTACCTGTAAAATTTATGTCGTAAATACATTATGTCTATATAAATGATTTAGAGAAACATTTGCTCATACTTAAACCTAAAGTAATTAATTTATCTTGGAGAGATCAAAACCCTATTCATTTTTACCTTACAAAAAGACTGGAAAGACTTTACTGCTTTATTTTCTTTCTCAGGCTCATTCTGATCTCAAAGAATATGCATTTTCAGTTTTAGTCAACAAAATTTCCACAGATATCCTGAATTTCTGCTTCTTTATCTTTGTCAACATTTTTATTTCCCCAACGGATGTTTCTACAGAATTCATTTTTATTTCTCTGTGACCAGAGGAACCCTGCTGGTCAAGTGCAACAACATCCTTAGGAAGAAATTACAGGGAGCAATTTGGGTCCATCATTTTCTTGGAGGGGAAATATTAACATCGCCACCTCTTGCTCCCAATATTAGATCCTGGGTAGGAGTGAGCTATTCATTTTCTGAAGGAGTGTTAAGTCTTTTGGCTCTCTTAGTCACTTGGTAAATTGCCTGTTTTATTGTCCAGAAAAAAGCCTCAGAGGTTTCAAGGAATAAATACTTTGAAGGTAGAAAAATGATAAAGAATTCTATTGTATAATGGTCCCCTTCGAATTTTATCCTTAATATAGATTATATATATGAGTATATATGTATGAAAGTATTTATTAAACTTGAGTCATTTATAGGAAAATGGATGCAACTTAAGATTATAATGTTAAGCAAAATAAATAAGATATACAAGCCCCAAATCCAAAACCCAGGGACAGCAGATTCAGAGTTTTTAGGTATTTGAAGGAATGATAATTCTGTATTAATTCCATTTTGCTTTAAATCCTAAAGTGGTTTGTTTCTTGCAGTAGACTTTGCAGTTGATAAAAACTGAGGCTACAATGAACAATAGGCAGATTATCCAGACAGAAAATCAACAAAGAAATAACAGAGTCCAACTGCAGACCAAGTAGACCTAACAGACATCTACAGAACATTTTGTCCCACAGCTATACAATACATATTTGTCTCAATTAGCACATGGGGCATTTTCCAGGATAGCTCATCTGGTAGGCCAGAAAACAAATCTCAGTAAGTTTTTAAAATCTGAGATAATATTGAGTATCTTTTCTCACCACAACACAAAAAGCAAGAAATCAATAACAAGATAAATGATGGAAGCTATAAAAATACACAGAAATTAGCATACTTCTGAACAACCAAGGAAGAAATTAAGACAGAAATTTAAAATTTTCTTGAAACAAATAAAAATGGAAACATAACATACCAAAACATCTGGGATTTGGCAAAAGCAGTGATAAGACAGTAATTAAAGTCATGCATAGTGGTAATCAGTACTGCAGAAAGTAATAATAATAAAGAGGAATCTTTACAACAATCAATGCCTACATGGAAAAACAGAAAGATGTCAGCTGTCAGCTTAGCAGTCTATTGTTGTGTCTCAAGGAAGAATAAACCAAATCCTAAAATAGTACAAAGAAAGAATTAAAATTAGAGCAGAAATAAATAAAATTTGTCTCTCTCTCTATAAATATATATATAAAATCTATTTCCATATATCCATAAACAGATTTTATATATATCCATAATCTCTATATACATATATATATGTATCAACAACATGAAAAGTTGGTTTTCAAAAATAGCAACAAAATTGATAAATCCTTAACTGGACTAAGAAAAATAAAGAGAAGATTAATAGGTAAAATCAGGGAAAATAGAAACATTATAACTGACATCATAGAAATAAAAAGGATCATTAGAGACTTTTATAAACAAATATGCACCAACAAATTTGATAACCCAAAATAAACAGACAAGTTCCTGAACACATGGATCTGACCAAGACTGAATCACGAAGAAAACCTGAACAGACCAATACTAATTCAAAAAGACTGTAACAGTAATAAAAGGACTCCCATCAAAGAAAAACCCAGGACTGAATGGTTTCAGTGCTGAATTCTAGTAGACATTTAAAGAAGAACTACAAATAATTATTTGCAAATTATTCCAAAAAAACTGGAAAGGAGGAAGTTCTTCCAAACCCATATTCTGAGGCTACAAAAATACAACAAAAAAAGAAAGCTATAGGCTAATATCCTTCAGAAACATAGATACAAAAATCCCTAAGAAAACTCTAGAAAATGAAATTCAACAACAAATTATAAATAATACCCATCACAATCAAGTGGAATTCATTCCAGTTATGTAAAGAAGATTCAACATAAATAATTCAATTATTGTTATACACCCCATCAACAGAATGATCCACTACTGGTTATGTATTCAAAGAAAATAAACTAAGTACATTGATCATTTGAACAGGATGAAAGGGTATTTCTCTGTAAAACCAAAGTGCTTATATGCAGTTCAAGGTTGGTTTGATGGCTGCACTCTCCTAGATTCCAGGCTCCTAACTTGCTGCTTGACAATTTTCAACACTCACCTTCCATTTCCAACCTAACATTATGATTTCCAAATCCCAGCCAATGGAACTCGGTGAAGGGAAATTGGCAATGTGACTTTTTCTTTAAGGGGAGGGCCTGGAAGTTGTACACATGATTTCCTCTCACATTCCTCATACTTAGAAGGTAAACACATTGCCACACTCTTGCTGTAAATGCAGTTATAATATCTCAACTAAAAGCACTCGATTCTGCTATTAATAGCATGTAAGAAGGAAACAAAGAACACTGGAGACAACTAAATTCTCTGCAGCAGATAGTATAACCTAGACAAACCCTTGATACATGAGACATAGTAATAAACATTAACAACAGCACCCTCCACTTAAGCATTTTAAGATCTTTTACTTCCAAGAGGAAATATAATAAAAGCCATCTATGACAAACCAATGGCCAACATCACACTAAACGGTCAGAAACTGAAAGCTTTCACACTAAAATCTGGAACAAGACAAGGATGTCCACTATCACCTCTAGTACTCAATGTAGTTCTAGAAACATTAGCCAGAGAAATCAGGCAAGAGAAAGAAATGAAAGGAATAAAGATAGGAAAGGAAGAAGTTAAACTATCATTATCTGCAGATGACATGATACTCTACATAGAAGACCCCAAGAATTCCACCAAAAAACTTCTAGATTTAATAACTAAACTCAGTTGCATAGCTGGATAAAAAGTCAACACCCAAAAGTCAATAGCATTCTATATACAAATAACAAACTCACTGAGAAAGAAATAACAGAAGATATTCCTTTCACAATTGCATCCAAAAAAAATGAAATACTTAGGAATTTATCTAACAAAGCAAGTAAAAGATCTTTTCATTGGAAACTACTGTTCTCTAAAAAAGGAAATTGAAAGGGATATCAAACAATGGAAAAATATACTGTGTTCCTGGGACAGAATGAACCAACATAGTGAAAATGGCCATACTTCCCAAATTACTATACAGATTTAATGCAATTCCAATCAAAATACCAAAAACATACCTCACAGAATTAGAGAAAACAATCATAAAATTTATCTGGAACCAGAAGAGACCAAGAACAGCAAAAACAATCCTGGGCAACAGGGACAAGGCAGGGGGCATCACAATCCCTGACCCGAAATTACACTATAAAGTTTCTGTGATAAAAACAGCCTAGTACTGGCATGAAGACAGACCCAGGGACCAATGGAACAGGCTAGAAGATGCAGAAACAACTCCAAACACATTCAAATACCTCATCTTCGACAAAGGAGCCAAATAGCCTCACTGGAAGAAAGATAGTCTCTTTAACAAATGGTGTTAGAAAAACTGGCTTGCCACATGCTGAAAACTAAAACTAGATACATGTCTCTCACAATGTACTAAACTAAAATTAAAGTGGATCAAAGATCTAAACATTAAAACAGAAACACTAAATCTATTGGAGAATAGATTTGGAAGAACTCTTGAAGACATAGAGGTAGGAAAAAAATTTATGAACAGAACCCAGACTGCACAGGATATAATACAAAGAATAAATGCTTGGGACCACATCCTATTAAGAGGCTTTTGCACAGTAAAAGAAATCACCAATAGAGCAGGACAAAACCCCACAGAATGGGAAAAAATTTTTGCCAGCTGTCCCTCAGATGAAGGTCTAACATCTAGAATTTATAAAGAACTCAAAAAAATCAAACCTTCCAAATTTAAAGACCCTATCCAAAAATGAGCATTGGAAATGAATAAACATTTCTCAGACAAAGAAATAAAAATAGCAAATAAATATATGAAAAAGTATTCAACATCATTGGTCATTTCAGAGATGCAAATCAAAACAACGCTAAGATTCCATCTCACTCCAGAAAGAACAGCTATTATCAAGAAATCAACCAATAACAAATGCTGGCGGGGCTGTGGGGAAAAAGGAACCCTCCTCCACTGTTGGTGGGAATGTAGACTGGTCCAACCACTGTGGAAATCAGTGTGGAGATTCCTCAGAAAACGACAACTAGAGGTTCCATTTGACCCAGCTATTCCTCTGCTTGGTATCTTCCCAGAAGAATTAAAATCATCATACCCCAGCGATATATGCACAACCATGTTCATAACAACACTATTGGTAATTACTAAGTCTTGGAGACAACCTAAATGCCCAACAACCAATGAATGGTGAAAGAAAATGTGGTTTTTCTACACAAAACCACACAAGACGTGGTTTTCTACACTCTGCATAAAAAAGGATAAACTAGAGATTTTGTAGGTAAATGGATGCATCTTGAGAGCATACACTTAAGTGAAATAAATCAGACATTCATGAGTACACATCAAATTGTTTCTCTGATATAAGAAACCATAAGTGTCAATAAAGACAAAGAGGTATAATAGATATTATGCAAAAAAAAAGATAGTATTCAAAAGAGAGAAGAACTAGATAGGGAGAAGTGGGAAAAGAAGGAAGGAAGAAAGAAAAGAAAGGGAAAAAGGAAAAATGTTAAACTATAAGTAAACCTGCAGTAAATAGGGAAGGGAGTTAGAACCGAAGGGAGGGCTGGGGAGGAGGGGGGAAAACCAATATGTATCATGTACAGGTACATATTAACTATGGTGAATGTGATCACGATGTATATTTATACAGTGTACCAATACATGTTCTTGGTATATAAAATTAAAAAAAAATAAAGTAAGCAAGGTAAGGCTGAAAAAAATACTATTTTGGATTTTAGTTGGAAAGACAGTACCTTGGAGTTGTATTACATAAAGATTTTAGGAAGTTATATTTGTCTCTGAATCAAGCTTTAATGTGAACTAGACAGTGAATTAAATGCCTAAAGAAAATACCTCTATCTTTATGAAAGATTATTTTGCTCTTATAATCCCTTGTAGGAAAAATAATGAAATTTGAGTCTTACCAAAGTGTCACATAGAGTCTCAGCTGTATAGAGAGTTCAGGTGGCATGTCTACTTTTACAGAAAAACATTTGAGTCTTTAATACTGGTGGCTATAAAAATCTGCTTCTTCCCTTTAAGCAATGTATTGTAGATGTGGCTATAGATCTGAGCAGAACATGGTCAGTATGTTTGAGTGGCCCGTTAATTTATCCAAGAAGACCTTTTAAAATTCCACAGTTTTAACTTTAATGAATACAAAGATACAGCTCAGGACTTGGAATGGAGTGGCCATTGGAAAAGTTGCGTGTGAGAAAGCAGGTCTTTAACACTCCACTTCCCTTTGTTGGGTTCTTTTTCTATTTCTTATAAGTACTCAGCCTCATTAAGTGTCTGCTCCTCTGAGTACCTCTCAAGTCACAGGCTACTTGGCAAAGATCTCATTACTACCATTTTCCAGATGATGAAATCCCTTTGCCCAAACAATTGAATGTTAAATGCCTCAGACAAGGTACCAGAGAGATACGGGAGAGGAGACTCCTCTTTTTATTGTAAATTCATACCACCTTGATTCTCCATCGGCAGAGCTGTGAGCTGGTTGGATGGGTGGAAAACTAAGCATTTCTATTTTTGGCAAAATTAACATGTGATTAGGAGGATAAGTAATTAGTCAGGAGTTTCTTGGTTCTGAGACTATTATAATTACTGAGACAAAATATTTCATAAGGTTTGGAGTGGGCTTTGTGTTATAATTATTGATATAGTTGGTCTAGATAAGCACAGAAAGAACACCTATGCCTCTATGTCTAATTTCATTGTTAATTTATACCTCATAGAGCTGTTTCAAGTGGCTCTCTCTAGAGACATACCCCTTGTAACACACACAAAAAATGTTTAAATACTCGTCTTCCAATAGGACTTAGCTTCCTATAAGCAGACTCTTGTGACTTCTTTCCTCACAACACAGTCAGCAATATCTGAAGAACGAACAACTGGCATTGGATGGCATTTGGGGGAGTTCCAGAATCCCTCAGCTATGTTGTTGGCCACACAAGTCATTTTGATTATTTTTGCTGCAAGCGCTACATATTTCATTTAAAAGTACATTTTAGAAATTGACTGAGACGCTTGATAAGTATTAAAAAATCTCCATGTTTACTTGATAAATAATTCTACATAGAGATGTCTTTTTATCCCATCATCTAGCTCTAACAGTTCGACTATTCTCACAAGGCAAGTAATTATAGAGAAGATGTGTGAGTAAAAGAAAAGCTCGAGGTATTTTCAAGTTGTACAAAAACTGGAAAAATTTGATTGTAGAAAAGAAATAATCATCCAACAGAAAAGCTTGGATCTCATATTAAATTTGCTCTCAAGTTTGGTTTCATAATTTACAAAACTTAAAAAGAATCTGACATAGTGGTTAAAATTCTAAAATGACATAAGGATGCCCACTCTTGCCAATTTCTTTCAACAAAGTAAAACATAGTAGGAACATGGTTTTTATTGAGAGCAATTAGGTAAGAGGAGAAATAAAAGACATTCATATTGGAAGGGAAAAAATTAAATTGCTTCTCTTTACAGGCAACATGATCTTCTAGATAGAAAACCATAAAGAATCCACCAAAAACTATTATAACTAAAAAATAAAATCAGTAAACTTGAAGGTTATAAAATTAATATACAAAACCCAGGCACATCTCTGTAAACTAAAAAATGAAATATTCAAAAAGGAAACCAATAAAATAATCCCATTTACACTAGCTACCAAAAATAAATAAGCAAAGAAATAAATAAAATATAATTTAGGAATAAATTTAGCCAAAGAGGTGAAAGATTTATACATTGAAAACCATAAAATAGTAACAAAAAATTGAAAAGGCACAAATAAATGGCAAGATGGCCCATGTTCAGAAGAATTAATATTGCTAAAATGTCCATAATGCCTCAAAAGATCTACAGATTCAATGCAATACCTATCGAAAACTTAATATTGGTTTTCACAGAAATTGAAAAAAATCTATATTAAAATTCATACGGAGCTACAAAACATCCCAGATATCCAAAACTACTTGAGCAAAAAGAATAAAGTTGGAGGCATCACATTCCTTCATTTCAACTATACTAAAAAGCCATAATAATGAAAATAGAATGGTACTGGGATAAAAACAGAAGCTACTGGAACAGAATTGAAAGCCTAGAAATAAGTTTATGCATTTACAATAAACTGATTATCAACAAAAGTGTCAAGAGAGGAAAAGGGCAATCTCTTCAATAAATGGTGTTGGAAAAATGGATACCTACATATAAAAAGACAAAATTGGATATTTATTTTCCACTGTACACAAAGACCATCCAAAAATGGATTTAAGGCTTAGAAATAAATCCCATAACTATAAAACTACTAGAAGAAAAATGGGGCAGGGGGATTCCCTGACATTGACTTGGGCAATGATTCTTAAACTTGGATAGGATGCCAGAAGTACAAGGAAAAAAAACACCAAAATAAAAGACATCACACCAAACTAAAAAGTTTCTGCACAGCAAAGGAAACATATAACAAAATACAGAAACAATTTATAGAATGGGAGAAAATGTTTGCAAAGTATCATCTGATAAAAGGTTATTATGCTAGATATATAAGGAACTCAAACAACTTTATAGCAAGAAAAATAATCCATTAGATTGGGCATGAATTTCTCAAATAAAGACATCTAAGTGGCCGACAGGTATATGAAAAAGTGCTCAACATCACTAATCACTAATTAACAGGGATAAGCAAATTGAAGTCATAATGGGATATCACATCCCTCCAGAGTAAATATCTATTGTCAAAAATATAAAAGATACATACTGGTGAGGCTGTGAAGAAAAGTGAATCCTTCCAGATTGTTTGTGGGAACGTACAAACATTATTTACAGTCATGGAAAACAGTGTGGAAGATTTTGATAAACTTCAATTTAGAACTATCATATGACCCAGCAATTCTTCTGCTGGATATATAAAGTATGATCAAAAAAGTATCATGAATATTTAAATTTTTAATACTGTACTGCAGTAAAAGACACTGTCTTCGTCACTAAGACAATACCCAACACCCATAATTTAAAGGAGGAAAGGTTGTTTTGGCTCATATTTTCAGTCCACAGTTGGCTGGCCGCAAGGCAGGAAGGATACGGTGGAAGGATTTGAAGGAGGAAAGCGACTTATATATTGGAGCAAGGAAGCAGAGAGAAGGGAGGAGGCATGAAGGGAGACCTGTTCTTCTACGTAACACACCCAGTGGCCCATTCCTACCAGTCTCCATTCCCAACCCCACAGCCAGCCACTGAGCCCATCAGTGGACCAATCCACCAATCAGAATAGTGCCACCATCCTCGAATCATTCGCCAGACACAGGAAGCTTTGGGGAGATGCCCTCTATCTAAAACAGACACACTGCCATTAATCCTCCTCACAATACTCCCTCTCATTTTGAATACACTTATCCAATCATTCTTGCCACTTTCTGAAGCTTTTCTGGAAGTGATCTTTTGTGACTGTCTCTAGTTGTGCTCCTGTGGTCACCTCCATGTTCTGAATAGCTTCAAAATGTTCACCTTTCACAGTCATTTTGACTTGAGGAAGAGCCAGAAGATGCACAGTACCACATGCAGGGAAGAGGTGAATGAAGTTACACTGCAATGTTTTTAGAAGTCCACCTTTCTCAGAAGCTGTACTGCCTGAAGTTCTTTTAAATCACACCTTGTAAAGACACAAAAGAGAACTTCCAGAACTGCTTCAGAAAGTGGCAAGAATGAGGCAATAATTGTGTCTAAAGGGACAGAGAGTGTTTTGAGGATTAATGACAATGCTTTTTTCACTGTGATAATTTTTTTTTAATTTAAGGATTCAGCTTTTATTTTAATCACACCTTGTACAGCAAAAGGCAACAAATTGCACAGTAGCCAATTTATGTAATCAGTGTAAGCGTCCATCAGTGGATGAATGGGCAGAGAAAAGTTGATATGCACACATGATGAAATACTATTCAGCCTTAAAAAAAAAAGTTGTGTTTTATGTGACCATGTAGATGAACCTGGACACATTATGCTAAGTAAAATAACCTAAGCACAAATACATCCAGTAAAACACATACTGCATAACTTCATTTGTATGTGCAGCTGAATTCATAGACGCCAAGAGTAGAATAGTGGTTACTAGAGACTGAGGGGTGTGGGTGGGGGTTTTGCAAAAATGGTGGTCAAAGAACATACAATTTCAGTACACAGGAGGAATAAATTATAGAACTCAACTGCGTAACATAGTGACTATAGTTAATAACGATGTATCATATCTTCGAAAATTGCTGAGTAGATTTTAAGCATTTTCACCACAAAATCAAGCATGAAACATCTAATACACTAGTGAATGAATACACTAATCAGCTTGGTTTAGCCAATTCTACAACTTGCACATATATCAAAATATTATGTGGTATTTGATAAATATGTACAAATTTTGATACTCAACCAATTAAAAGCAAGATGCCCCAGCAAGATGTTCCGGGAAAACTAGTTCCTAAAATCAGTCAATGACTCGGAGAAAAGTTGATGGGTAGGGGTAGACCTGCAGACGAGCAGTTTCTATCTAGCAAAAGAGAAAAACTTGAATTTTGTTTTTGTCGACGAAGATAAATAGATGTTTTGGTTATATAAATTCATATAATGCTATAATCTTAAAGAAAATTGTAAAGTGACTTGAATGTAAACATTTTAGAGTAAAAACCTATAAGTTTGCTTGTAATACAAATTCTTTTAAGAATTTTGTTGTAAGCAGAGCACCGTTCTTGTAGACTTCAACTCTTCCAGAAGCATTGCCCTGTCCCTCAGAAATGTAGCCCGAGTACAACACATGTCTACGGTATGCGGACTGTTCCCTGGAAAGGCGTATGTGCGCAGTCCCCCACAGAGAGGGGAGGCTCAGTGCAGGCAAGAGCTTTGCCTGCCGCTGCAGTAAACACACTGAGCACCGCCGGCTAAACTACCAAATGATTCTCTTGCAGATTGTCTCACACAGTAAAAAATTATCCAGCCCAAATGGCAATAGCACTGTCACCGAAAAGCTGCACTAACACAAGATGAAGGAACTCGGCCTGGACAAGATTACGTGTTCAAGGCCCCACAGCTGCCCTGCACCCTCAGACTTTTCACACAGCAGCCTTTCTCGCCGGGTCCATAAAACAGGCCGTACATGTGCCTGGCTCGCCACACAATCAGATTTGCTTTCTTCTTTTCTTCCCCCCTGTAAACTGTGCACGTCAAATTATTTAATTTTGCCCCAGTTAAATTAAGTTTAGTTCTGCTGTAAAGCTTAAAGAGCTACTTTTATTTTTTTCAAAATAATTTCATTTAATCATTGAAATTGGGCTCATTTGTACTTTATTTCTGGCCCAAGATGAGTGATTCTATAAATGAGTTTCAGATTAGGTCTGTCTAATCAAGGATGAAGGCCTTGTGCTCTAGAATGTCTTCAGTCAACATGGGCGTGTCAGTGTGTTAGACTAAGCGTCTGTCATTGTCTTGTCACTTTTTTCTCTCAACTCTTTCTTTCCTCACTAATCTTTATGCCAGAGATTCTGTTTGGCCCGTGAATAATGCTTTGTAAGTAACTCATTTGGGAAATAATGGAATATACTTAAGAAGGCAAGATTCAGATCTGACTATAGATTTGGCAAATTACAAAAATGAGCAGAGATGGTAGATAAACAGGATGACACCCTAAAAGAAAGTAAAAATGAAAAATATTAGTAATCACTGCTCATACTGATGATAAATGTGGTTCTATCCCCAATTAGAAACTTACTTTTCCAAAATTTTCCATCTCATAAACAATTTGATACGAGTTATACAGGCACTTTAGAACATTTAAGTAGATGAAAAAGATTTACTGTATCGATTTTTAAGAAAATTCATTGGATTTATCGTTTTCTTGGCTTTGCATTTCTCTCTCTTGCTTGGGTTACAGTACCTTCAACAGTGCTGGCTTCCCTGCCACTGATGAGAGAGATGTCTCGGCAGCTTTTCTCCACTTTAGCACCAGACTATACTTTCTAACACTTAAATCTGACCGTGCCATCGTCCTGTTTCACATTCTTAACTGTTTCCGTTTCCTTCCCAAGCAGGAGCGGAAACACGTCAGTCAGCCCCCTGCATTCTGGTCCCGCCCACACTGCAGCGCCCCCCCCCTTCGCTCAATGGAACTATTTAAACTTTCCGTCGCACACCAGCCTGGTTCCATTTACACTTGGGAAAAAACCCCTCATTGCAGCTCGTGCACTTAATAGACTCACTTATCTTTTAAAACACAAATAACGCTACTTCTGTGAAACTTTCCCTCTCTCAGTTACGTGTTTCCTCTATGTTCTCATAATCTCTACGCGTTTTAGTAACACCTGTTGAGGCGGATTAATTAATGGTCAAAGTGCGTAGGAAACGCCCAGCTGAACTAAGTCAGCGGGGTTCCGGGCGTGCAAGACCCACCTGAGGACTGTTGCCTGGACGGCAGGAAAAGCGACCCAGCACGGGAAGGTTGATGCTGCTGATCTCCCAGGAGAAGCTTTGTTGCAGCTGGTTTTCCGATACGCCCTCAGCTGTGCTTGTCGTTGGAGGAGCTGGCGTCCTCGCTGTCTCTGGGGATGGCCGCTGTTGTCTTCCGGGGAGCTCTGGTCTTCCTCTCTGTCTTGAGCGTGGTGGCTTCCTGGCTCCAGGGCGGATCCCTCAGCCTTCTCGCACAGATCCTTCACGCCATGCGCACAGATTTTCTGGCTCCCACCACTCGTCCTTGGGCCTCTCCGGTGCAGATCCTTGATGCAGACTTGCACGTGACACTGCTGTGGGCTCTAGGCCTTTGGCTGGAGTCGTTAGGGACATTGCATGGGATCCAGGCCCTCGGCTGGATTCTTCCAGCCTCTAGCGCATGGACAGATCTCTTGTATTCTTCTGTGTTTGACTTTTGGGTGAATATTATAAGATAATCCTGTAAATTTATGTGTCCTGTATTAAATCTATTCCCTTGCAAATCACTAGTACACCTGTAATGTACTGTAAGTATTTATTCAGCTGACTTTCCCACTAAACGTGACTGCTCAGAGGGATCTTGTGTTCATGTGTGAATCCTACACATATTATAAACATTCTGGTATATAGTAAAGGCTCGATGAATATTTTTACAACAGGGGAATGAATAAGTAAACACATGTTGAATATATAAAACTTGAATAAAGTAAAACACCTTCACCTTCATGAGCTCCTCTTAATGCCTATAATCATTTGTTAACGCATTCTCTATGGAAATTTATTTCAAATTTTGGTTATGCTATATTTAAAGTGTAATTGAATATATTATTCTAAGTCGAACAGAGAACTTCTATATTCATTTTTGTGAGCAATGAGGGAATATTTTGGTAAGCGAACAATATAAAAATGCATTCAAATCAACTCAAATAGCATGGCTCCATAGGCTATGTTATTTCAAAAATTTTATTAGACAGCAAGCACATTTTCCGTGTCCAATAATCTGGCTTTGAATTAGTACAAGAGCAGTATTTTGAAACTCCTCTTCTAACCATGTCTTTTATCACCTGAAAAGAGTCTAGTTCCTACAGAATGATTTAATATTTTATGAATAGATTTAAGAGGACAAATTTTAGCTTAATTTTAGTCATCCTTATTTTAAAAGAGAAAAACAATAACTTTCTTCAAGAGATGCCCTTCTGGTCAGTTTCTTTTCTTTCTAATTAGTTTCTTACAAAAATCCTGCTATTTGATTAGTATTCATCATAAATACCTGCCCTGAGAGAATTTCATGCACTGAATTCCCAATTCCTAATGGAATGTTTGCTGTATAATGTCTATCAGAGAAAAATGGAGAAGATAATTAGCCAAGGAGGAACAGCCCATGGCCTGAGGATTAAATAACAGAAAATGTTGCAGAGTCCAGATAAAATGGTGATATCAAGAAATCAGGTAGACATTGAAAGACAGGGAAAAAATTCACCAAACCAATCTCAAACTAGAGCAAGTCAGAATGATGGTGTATTGGAAATAGTCCTGCTATTAACAGAACTGCACACATCCAGGGGTTACCAGAAACGGAAAGATTTAAGTCTTACTGGAAGCTTTGCTACTGTTCTGTGACTTTCGTTGTCAAATGAGAAGAAATAGTTGCCATTCGTTGCCCTAGTAGCATCAAGAAGTATTTAAAGAAGATGTTTGAATTTCTGATAAAAAAGGAAGTGCAAGCACGAAGTCATCCCTCTCTTAGAGTGAATTTTGTTAGAAGTTTTATTAGGATCCAGATCTACTGATGAGATGGGCCTGTGTTGAAATAAACCAACACCAGGACAAGAGATTAAGAGAAGGTCCGGGGGAAATAAATAAGATATTTTCCCTTGATATTAGATGATTTAAATGCAAGGCTACTCATGAAAAAAACTTTGAGGTTTATTGTTTAGTATTCACAAAAGCATTTGAAAAACTTATGGCAAATATTGAATCATGCGAATCATGTTTATGAGAAAGCTTATGTGCAGGTTTTTTTTTTATGTGCAGGTTATTTACAAAATTTTCAAAGATTATGTGTGACAAGAATCCACTGGAGGGCAGTATATAGTAAGAATTATGGCTGCTTGCCTGGAATATTGATTTCAGAACATAAATCGAATATCACAGTATAGCTTAATTTTTAAAAAATGACATGTAGTACTATATCTGTTTTAAAGCTTAAAAAGATCACCCACATTTAGTGCCTGGATGAGTCTGTGCTTCCATTTGGTGTGAAGAGTGATGGAACTGATTATATGTTGAAAGTATTTCTGTCTTACTGACAAATTAAAAAGTGTGAATTCAAGTTTCTGCGTTCAGTCGAACAGTGATGCATTTCAGTCTGGCTTGACTTTAATTTATACTGTGTTTCCCTAAGGGAAGAACCCAGGTTTCCAGAGACGGCAATCATTAATTAAAGTTAGGGCCTACTGCTTCACATACCTCGAGCCCAGAATACTGAGCGCTGTGTTCTGGATTACATCAGCAGCCTGTGTCCGCCCCCACCCCTAGTCCCAGTGAAGTGTATTTGACTTGGTTTCTGAGCATTAATGATGCATCTGTGAGATAGAGCTTGAATTCAACTTGTTCATTTAACTGTGGAAAGAAATACTTCTTTGATTAAACATAGTCATCTTTTGCTTAGAATAATGCTTGCTTTCTCATTCATAGTTCCTTCCTTCTTTCCTTCCATCTTTCTTTCCTTCATCCATCAATTTGGTCAATATTATATTTACAGTTTGACACTGTGCACTATGTAAGCTTTGTGATCAAAAGGTGAGCAAATATCAGTTCAGAAGTATGGAAAGGGACATGAACTCTCCTAGGATATCAGGATTTGGTGAGTCTAAGGTGTTCCTCAAATAATACTTAAACAACTCTCTGAACTAGGCACTTGTTGTGAGCTCTTGACATCATATTCTCCATCATCTTTCCTATTTACAGATGGCTACATCAAGACAGTGAAAGGTCAAGTCCCTTGTCCACCGTCACAGTATGAATGGTAGAGCCAGAGTTTGAGACTTACTCCAGGCCCTTTGCTCTAAACTATTAAGCAAGACACACTGCTTCAGAACTGAGGGTCTAAGGGAAGCCAAAGTAAGTTTGGAAAACCTGAAATTAAAGATGCCTTTGCTTTTGTGAAAAATAAAATGTACTAGACAATTAAGAAAATGTTTCGTTCAACCTCTTACACCAGGGAGGTTGAACGAAATGCTTAGTAATGAATGCCTCAAAGAGAGGGAGGGAGGAAGAGAGAGGAAACTTGGGCTATTAAAAAAGGGGGGAGTCACCCAGGAAAGGTGGGAGTCAGCCATATCTCTAACTCTGCAAAGGCAGTGTGGTTTTTGCTGTCAGTTGGTTAGCTGGTCGTTTCTTAGGACACAAAAGGGTCACAAGGAGGGGAAGAATTTCTCAGTGGAGTCTGTACTTTCCAAGATCACAGGGATTAGATAATGTGATTAGATAACACTGTTAGTTCTGATTTTGTTGAAGACAATGAGTATTATTCTTCATTAAGGACCTGAGTAGCAATCATAGACCTCCTGAGTGGAACAAGGAGGATTTAACAAACTGCCCTTTGAGATTTCTCATTCAGTTGGTTCTTGCAAAATCAGTTGAACAAAATGAGTTGAACAGATGATGCAAAGTGAGTTGTTTTAAAATGTCAAAGATCTAACATCTAAAAGGAGGGATGGCTCAATGGAGAAATATTAATAAAAAAGACTAGTTAAAATAAATATCCAGGAGTTAAATTCTCAGAATAATCAGAGTAGTAGATTCCAAATGATTTGCAGAAGAAACTCTTTGGGGTACACAGGACCACTTACTGTTTTCGTTGAAGCTCTGGAGCAGAATGTCAGTGTTCTTGCTTGTGTTGTCCACAGTCGTGGCTGCCTCCCTTGCAAGTGAATACATCACCCAAGTATAGTGCCATACCTGTCTAATGGTCCAGATGGGACTCCCTTTTAGGTTCGGCAGACCCATGTGTGGCCTTCCTCAGTAGTGAATCCTTTGAGGTTTCTATCAAGTCCTCCAGCCTCTGCTTGTGTAACTTCTTCGGATCCTGGGAAAAAGAGCCAGCTTCTGGGCAGTGCAGAGCCCTGGTAATGATCTAGGCAGCTATTCAGGCAGATCACACAGAAGATAAGAAAACCCTTTACTACCTTTTCATAGAGTAGGCCAACAGTACAAGAAAATTTTTCCATTTTAACAGAAACAAGACCAAATTTTATTTTTATACTGTATAACACTTCATATGATATATAGAAATACATCATGGAAGGCAGAATAATTACCCTCTTACCTCTGTGATATCTATCATGACCCCTAAAACTTTTGAATACATAGCATGGGAGAATTAAGGTTTGCTGATCATGTGACCCTAAAATAGCAAAATTATCCTGGGTTATCTGGCGGACCTAATGTAATCACAATGGTCATTTAAATATGGAAGAGGGGCAGGAGGGTCCATGTCAGAGTGATGCAATGTGAGAAAGATTTGCTGGGTTATTGTTCTACCTTTGGAGTTGGAAGGGCACCATAAATTAAGGAATCCAGGCAAGCTCCACAATCCTGAAAAGGCAAGGAAACGGGTTCCCTTCTAGATCCTCCAGAAGGAATGAAGTCTGCTGATGTCTTCATTTTAGTGCAAAGAGATCTATTTTTCGACTTCTAATCCCCAGAATTCTGTGATAATAAGTTTGAATGTCTTAAGCTGTTAATTGTTGCTAATCATTTGTAGCAACAATTGGAACTAGTACACTCATTAAACTTTAATCAGCTTTGACTATAAGCAAAAAATATCTCTTTTCTGCCACCTTTCACAGTTTCCTATATTCTTTCAGGTTTTGCACTATATTTCCAATTCTCATGCTGAAACAACCAGCCATTATATTTTGGAATGAACTACTTTTGAAACAAACTACCTAAATATATTCTTAATTTCACAAAGTCGCAGAAATCAACAAGCTCTTTAAAAGACCCAAATACAGCACATACCCTCTCTGCATCAAAAAATAAGAGGCAAGATGTATAAATTAAAAACATAACTAGTAATTAACATTTCAGTATTTTTTTCTAACTTAGGACCCAGGCATCCAAAGAACATGGAGTAAATAACTCAATTTAACATCAGTGCAAAATTTTAAATTACCTAAAATTTGTGGAAATGATATTCAGACTGACATACTACAAAACAAATAAGTACTCTTGGTAATGAAGAGACTGCTTACATTGATGTTTGATGCTACAGGTTTAAGCTTCACATCTTCCTCTTTCCTTCTGTCCCACATTTGGGAGGTAATGAGAAAGCTCAAGTACTTTCTCCTTTGACATCGGTGGGAAGTTCAAACTACTCAAGCTACTGCCTGCGTGTAGAAAACTTGGCCTATGCCATTCCTTAACCACCAACAAAACCTCCAACTGGTCCTGTCCTTGCTGTCTTCTACACAGTTTTGGACCTATTTGGGAGGACTTTGCTGCTCACTGCAGAAAGCCTCCTTATGTGAGTAACAAACCTTCTGATCCCAACCTGGTGTTTGTGTGGCACCTTCAGTCTCTTTTCCGAACCATATTTTGTGTGGGTGTCTGTCTTCTCTTTATAGAGGGTCCACAACACTGTTGAACTACAATTTCTCAAAATAGTGATTTGGTTTAGTTAAATACATTTAAAATTTTCATAATCCTAAAGATTCAGTAGAAATAATGCTATCTTTTCCAACCAATAAAGCTGTGTGTGTTTAGGAAAAACATTTCCAAGGAAAACAAAAGTCTGTAGGTATACTTATCACTCTCTTATTAAGAATAAAATCAAAGTTATTAAAGTAGGCTCGTTTGTCAAAGGTTTATGTGAATTATGTGAACTTGAATTTTTTAAAACATCTCTGAGTTAATTTTATTCTGACACTTTTTTTACAATGAAAATATTTGCAGTTGAATTTTCTTAATTTGTGGGCATATTTGAAATATTCAACATAAGTGCTTTTACGTCAAAGCCAATCAGAATGGGCTCCCTTAACAGACTTTAAAATCTCATTTATTAATACCCCCCAAAGAAGAAAACATTATGTGCTTGCACAATGAAATACAAAAGCTTTTCTGAATTACAAGGGTAAACATACAGACAGATACAAAGAGTTTATGCCTTCATTTAAAAAAATTTAAAGCATCAGTTTAATGTTAAGCCAGAAGTACAAATAGAACCTGTTCATTCCCCCGATGTAAATACTTACTGGGTTTGAATTCACAATAAACAAAAAGATAAACAGAAAAAAAAAATACCAGATTCTTTGTTGTCTTTGAACCAAGAAAAAAAAGAATCACTATAAATGGTTAACACATTTACAGAGAACACCAAATGATCATATCATGAAACCAAAGGAGCTGGCTGAAGTTACAAAGTACTGAAAAAAAGTCAGATGCTACATGCTTATTGTACTACAGATGGACAAGAATCCAGAACACAGATGAGGAGCCAGCGTCCCATCTGGGTCTCTGGGTTGCCCTCAGGAAGGAAGCTCGAGGGACTGGGAGGATTTGATCCTGGTGGGGTAAACAGGAATCCAAAGGGGAGGACCCTTCCGTCTGAATCACATGACACTGTGCTGTGAAGGATGGCATGTGCTAGGCAATTAGGGAAATTATTTTATTCCGGCTGTTGCAACAGGGAGAACATTCTTTAGTGATGAGTGTCTCCAAGAAAAGAGAGAAAATTTGGGATTTCATAAGAGAAGGAAGTCATGAGGAATAGTGGGGGAGGGGGTCGGCCCTATCTTTTAATATATAAAAATATTGTGGCCCTTTTTAGTTAGCTGGTTAGCAGTTTATTCAGTTTGCTATTTCTCACAATATAGTCAAAACAGTCAAAAAGAATGAAGGATTTCTCAGCTGTCACTACCTTCATGAACAAAGGGATCAGGTAAAGGTCAACATGTGTCACTTAGTAAGGAGCTCTTTGCTCTAGCAACTCCATGTCTGTGGAACTCTGATACTCTTTGGCGGATGGTGTATCTCCAGGTGGCCTTTCCGAGTCTTAAAACACTAAGGTGTACGTGGAAATTTTTGTAACCCTTAAAATTATGTCATGCGGTGCATGACTTTTGTATTTGAAGGTTTTTAAAATGAAAAAAAAACCATATTTGCTACTTATAAAATCCTTAGAGACTGCAAAAAGTTGATTACTAATCAGAAAACCAGATTTTAACCTATTTTGTATTAAAGTTTCAAAGTGGAGAGCTAAGTGATTTTAAGCACAAGAAGATATACTCTAGGAGCATCTGCTAAGATTGAGGCAAGACCACTAGTCAGGATTTCCTGAGAATCTCTCAGAATGGGCCATTTAAGCTTTCTCGGAAGAGGATTTTGAAGAAGCAGGGCAGAGCAGACTTTGGTTAGAACACTAGAGAGCCAGGGAGTGTAGATATGATAGTAACAGTTAGAAAAAATGCTCAGTGAGAGAGTACTCCAGGGTGGCAGCAGCATTTCAGTCTGCAAAGTAGCAGAGCAGCTTGGGAAGCTGATAGAGACCAGATCGTCCTGCTCAGCACGTATTTCTGTTACAGCGTAACTCAAGAAGGTGTTCGGTATTAGTAGGAGTTTTGGGAAGTTTTCCATTGCATGTTTGAAGACAGTAGGTAATCTACAATTATTGATTTAGAGTTCTGTGTGTACATCCATTAGATCACACTTGGTGATTATGATTATTTTAACCTATGCTTTAAATCTGCTTGCTCTATCTATTTTGAAAGATGTGTTTAAAATTTCCTTCTGTGATAAGTAATCTGCTTTTCCTATTCTTAGGATTCTTTTTCCTCTGAGATCCTACCTCTAAGTGAGCTGGCCTCTGCCTCAGCCTCTTCTTCTACAAAGGCCCCAGGGCTTGTCACTGGACTCTCCTGCACAGGAGACCCAGTTTCAGGATGATGGAAAGTTCTGACCATCTTCCTGATTAGGGCCTTCCTCGCCTCCCTCATTTCATGCTTTTGCTTTGCTCCTCTTATCTTTTTTTTTTTTTCACTTACTCACAAGATTATTCAATCTTTCAAAGGGTTTTAAATAGATGTTTTATTAAGTTTTTTTTAGAAGTTACACCGTAGGAGGGTACAAATTCCATTCATAAAGTCATTGAAATAGCAGCTAGAAATCTTGTTCAAACAGTATTTTTTCATTTGCTAGTATTTTCTTTTACTATGTGTCAGGTTCTCTGTTGAGCGTTGTATTACTAAATTGTTGTACTAATTTCACAAAGTACATGCTATTATGATTGCTCCTGGTTTTAGTCAGCTTTCCACATAGTGACAAATCTTAAGAGAATAAATTTAAAAATAAGAAAGGTTTGTTTTTGCTCATAGTTTTGGAAGTTTCAATTCATGATCACCTGGTCCCATTGCCTTTGGACCTGTGACAAGGCAATATATCATGGTAAAGAGCACAAGGCAGAGGAGCTGCTCACCTCATGGTGACCAGGAAGCAAAGAAAGAGGGGAAAGGAATGGAGTCCTAATGCCCCCTCCAAGGGCATACCCCTTATGGTCCAACCTCCTCCTACTAGACCCTGCCTCCTGAAAGTCTCCACTCCCTCCTAATAATGCCACAGACTAGTGCTAAGCCTTTAATACAGTCAGATGCCAGATGTTTGAGGGACGCTTATCCAAATCATAGTAACTCCATTTCAGATTTTAGAAAAATGAAGTCCAGTAATATTAAGTAACACACTCCAAATCATATAAATAATAAGTGTTAGAAGTATATTTAAAACCTGGTCTCTCTTAGTATAACCTGTGTTCTTAACCACTCTTTCATAAAATTGAGAACAAGTAATATGGGTAGATGGTTCTAAACTCAATAAAGTAGACTTCATAAAATTTTCATAGTCTTGAGCCAGAAGGTCATAGTTTTAATCTTTGATTTTACCTCTAGAGATACGGTGATCAGACTTTGCAACCGAACATGCCAACTATGCTTTCTTATTACTTTTCAAACTCTACAAAGACATTGCTGAAGTTTGGTAAACTCTGATCAACTTTACCCCCATTTCCCCGCCCTGAGGCTCATAGAAGCATTCACCCTTAAAATATGCTAAGTGACTGGAAAATAGAAATGCGAGGAAAGAGAGCTGATGAATCAAACAGAATTTCAGATGGCATTAAAACTCCATGCTTGAAACTTTCTCTTTTGCATAGTTTTTGAAAGTATGATTACGATGGCACAAAGTCTTTTCTCTGTGAACGTGAACCTGACACACTGTGGATCAGAGAGAAGACATCGAGTAAGGAGAATAGAGCCAGATTCCTGAGAAAGAAAATCATTCTTAGTCTGAGATTGAGATGCCCCACAATTTTTTTTATGTGTGATCATAAATGCAAAATGGGCAAAACAATGGAAGGCCAGCTTCAAGAAGAAAGGGTAAAGTAAGGAGATGAGTAACTAGAAATTTCATATAGGGATTTTAAAGAAAGTAGATAATAATAGACAATGGACACTACTGGTGGCTAGCCGCTACAACGGGCACAATGCAACACACAGGGTGAAAACCCCACAGAAGAACGTTAGGAAGAGAAAGTGGGTCTCTCTGTTCTTTTGTACAACAAATGGTAGGCAATCCAGCAATTAATTCTGGCCATTATTTAATGATAAAATTCCTTCCTCTACTGTGCCTATTAAGAAATATAGTTTTCACCTCCTACCGTATTTCCAATTCTACAGCTAATGCTGCAATATAGACGTGATTCTACATAAAATTCTTAGAGTTCATGTTAGAAAAGTTGAATCACATTGCCGTGAATGCTCTCTGAGATATATTCAACTTTTTCCTTAACATAATAAAGATGTTGAAATATTATTGATACTGTTATCAAATAACAGTGTGCAGAAGTAATATATACCTAGAAAAGCAGCCTAGTGTTTCTTGGCGGGGGAATCCTGAGGCTGATTCAGTCTAGGAATCAGCAGATTTTGTACCTGAGATCATCGAGTACAGAGGATAGACATCATCAGCAGAGTGAGGGAAGCAGACTGGTCACAGGTTCTCTATGTGCAGAACCATCAGAAAGTGGAAAGATTAGGAAACTGAATTCCTGGTATCTATGTGGGGCTTTATATATTTGTACAAAGCTGCTTTGTTACGGATGTTCATATTGAATGCCTGTGACACACACAGAGGTGACCTCACAGCATGGTACCCACGAACCACCATAGTCCCTATCCAGGGTGCAAACTCTCAGGCACCTATTTCCTGCTGTAAGATCTCAGTCTCACTTCACATCACCCACACAGCCTGTGGTGCTATGTATGTTCTGATATGGGAAATTATACAAGCTTAGATATGTTAAGTGAATATCCACGATGACTTCTCCTCCCTTCTCACATTTAATTGAAATTACTACAAGTAAATTTAAAGCAGAATTAATCATGATACCCTTGAGATGAGAAATGGAAGATCAGAAATTGCAAATAATTTCTTGAAATGGAAAGCCAAAAAGATAATACTGAAAGATAAATTAGACTAGGAGTTAAAACTCAAAAGAATTATCAGAAAAATGTCTGCAGTAAAGGTGAAAACTAGTGACACAGTCATAGGAAGACCATAGACAAAGCGCTGCTAAGAACGGGATATGATTTTGCAGGCAACCAATGAAAGTGCTATCTACAGAGTTATCTCTGGATTAGCTTTGAGCTTGTGTCTTAGTTATTTTCTGTGGCTGGAACAAGTACCTGACACATGCAACTGAAAGGAAGAGAGGTTTATTTTAGCTCACAGTTTGTAGAGGTTTCAGTCCACAGTCAGCTGGCTCCAGAGCGGGGCGGCACAGCAGAGGGGCCTGGCAGAGGAGAAACAGTCCGTGACTTGGCAGGCAGCAGTTAGCGAGCCTTCCTTCTTCTTTCCCTTTACATTCCACCCAGGCTACAAGCCTACAGGTTGATGCCACTCACACCTAGGTTGTGTCCTCCCTTTTCAGTAAGTGCACTGTCCACACCCAAAACTATGCTAACTAGGGGACTAATCCAGTATCATATATCCATGATCCAGTATCATACATCCATGATCCAATATCACCCACCCACAGTCCAGTCATGCCAAAAAGACCCCCCCAATGAGTGCATGAGGTTTTGGGGGGACATCTAGATACAAGCCATAACAGCTTGGGTTCTCCTGCCCCTCACTATAATCTCAAAACATTGTGGAGACCGGTAATCTTGAGATTCTTGGTGGCCTCCTGATTTCCAGTGCCTCCACATCCTCCCCCTAAGGATATAAAGTCAACAATGAAAGAAAATAAAGGCACACAAAACTCACTGTCAGCATTACTAGCAATAGAGGACGCTGCATTCAAATTACATAAAAATGGGTAAATAAATCCCAACAGCTATTGGAAACTACCTACATTTCCAAATATAAGGAATTGATTAAAAACAGAAAGATATACTATGCAGCTATGACAATGAATAGGATGATCTCTATGAATAGATAGAGAGCTCCCGAATGTATTACTAAGAACACCACACTACAAAAAACCCAGAGAATTTATGTAAAGCATCATCTTTAAAGAGAAGAGAAAATTTTACACACACTCTCACACACACATACCCACTAATTTTAACAAAGAGCTGTGAAGTTGTGCAGGAGTGAAGTTGATTATGTACAATGGGTCATACAGGGGACCCATTTGGAATTGATACAGGAGGAAGTGACATTTTTCTGAGTATATCAATTGACATAATTTTCCCCCTAATCATCAATAAATTTCACTTTTTTTTTTTTTTTTGGTGCTGGGGATTGAACTCGGGACCTTGTGCTTGCAAGGCAAGTGCTCTAACCACTGAGCTAAATTCCCAGCCCCAAATTTCACTTTTTTATTTTAAAATTTTTATTTTTATTTTTTTTTACAATATAAAATTTTTATTTTTTTAAATTTTATTTTAAACCAAGAACATGTATTGGTACATTTTACATACAATGGTCACATTCATTACATTTATTTTGTACCTATACATGATGCATCTTGGTTCTCCCCCCTCTTCCCCGCCCCTCCCCTCTGTTCCCTCCCTCCCTATTTACAGCAGGTTTATTCATCATTTTCCATATTTTCCCTTTCCCTTTTCTTTCCTTTGTTGCCTTTCTGCTTTTCCCTTTCTTTCTTTCTAGTACTCCTCTCCTTTGTATATTATCTTCCTTTTATATAATATCTATTACACCTCTTTGTCCTAACCCTAAAATTTTTATTTTTATTAGTACATGTTTGTGGTACATTCATTGTAGGAAGTTGAAACATGTACGTAATGTCTTATTTCTTTTTTTCATCTCCTTCCCTTCCCCTTTTTCCCCTTTCCCTCCATCTCTTGGTGCCCTTCTCTTGTGCAAAGTATCTACCTCCATATTTCCTATTAGCAATCTTTTATTTTTCTCTTTATTTATAGAGCGATACCTCAGTTGTTGAACTCAGTTCGTTCCAAATTCATGTTTAGACACCAAAAAGTTCAAGAACTGAACGTACTTTTCCCTAAGAAATAATGGAAAACCAAATACTTGGTTCTGGAACCCAAAAATTACACTTATAAATTCATTTTTCTAGGACTTTAACAAATTTCACAACAATTTAACTCTCATAGTTCTCACAGTTTTCCTCTTAGCTTTACTGCTGGTATCACTAACTGTCTTTGGAGTCATAGTTATGATGTTTTGTGCAAATAAAGTGCAAATAAAAAGCACAGTGACAAATGTTTTAATGCACTAACACAAGCACTCTATGTTATCTGGGGAAGAACAGCGCTTAGACTCAGGCATCACCCCTTTTTGTCTGCTATGATGTTGTGATATACAGGTTTCTGTTTGAGTAGTGGAAAGTTTGAGCTTGAAGCCTTTTGACAACCAAGGTATGACTGTATTTTTGGTTTCTCATATAAGAGAAATCACATGATATTAAGCTTGCGTGTCTGATTTATTTCACCTTACATTATAGTCTTAAGGTACATCCATTTTCCTACAAAGGACTCAGGTTATCTTTCTTTATGGCAGAATAGTACTCCATTGTGTGTATATACCTCATCTCTTTAACATTCCATCTATTGATGGACATATAGGACTCTTCTAAATTTAGCAATTATGAGTTGTACTGCTATGAACATGAGTGTGTATGTATCGCTGTAATACTGTATCTTTCAGTCTTTTGGAAAGATACCTCACAGGGGAATAGCTGAATCAAATGGAATTTCTAGTTTTAGTTTTCTGAGGGATTTCCATACAGATTCCCATAGTGGATATACTAGTTCACAATCCCACCAACAAATGTAGAAGGGTTCCTTTTCCCCTGTAGACTTGCCAATATTTGTCATTATTTGATTTTTCTGTGATTGCCATTCTTTGTGGGGTAAGATGGAAGCTTAGTGTTGTTTTAATTTGTGTTTCTCTAATGGTCAGAGATGCTGAACATTTTCATATATTTATAAGTCATAACTTGGAATAATTTTGACTTTAGAATTTTGTAATGTTTCATATTATTAAAAAATCAAATAAAATCAGCTAAAATTGAAAGCAAACCAAAACAAAGGAAGTAGCTGCATTTTGACTGAATGATACAACCACCATGAAGGGGGTGGATTTTAGTAGTTTTATGAACACTGTACTTAAACTATGTACCCTGGACTTATGAGGGATATAGTAGTAGTGGTATCATGAACTGTAAATAGATACTGAACATTTTTAATAGGCTTATTTTTTGAAGTTGTAATGGTGAAAAAGTTCTGCAACTATTTAATTATATTAAAGGATTGAGCAAATAAGTCAAAGAATTTATGTTTTGGGGAGCGAGGGCTCTCAATGGGAAAGAAAAGGTACATACATACGAACTGAAGGATGGCAAGAAAGAAACTTGTGAAGATGGAGTAGAAATCAAGGTATTGATGTGAACTCATGAGTTCTAAAATGTGCGTATATGTATGCATTTACATATATATGTTCACATATGAATCTGTATTTATATGTTCTAACTTTATCTGCTAGAAGGACCTCCTGAATGCAAAGATATTCCAGTGGCAATGAATTCTTCTAGAACTCAGATCTTGGTCTCCACCTGTTCCCCACTCATAGGTACCAGGAATTCTCAGAAAAATGGTTGACTCTCGAGCTAGGATAGGAAGGTACAAGACAGTCTTGAAAGAGCATGTTAAAATAGTTAAGTCCAGAACTAGGGTACAAGATGAATTTCAAATATCCTGTTAAAAAATAAGATAGTTTATTTTTTAATTGATGGAGTATGTTAAAGGACCCAAAAACCATTATATATAAAGATGCTCCATCTCACTAAATATGGAACAATTTTATCATTAAAGTAATTATGCATGGTAATGAATTGCCAATTCAAGAAATGGGAATTGGGCTGGGGATATAGCTCAAGTGAAAAGCACTTGCTTAACATGCAAAACAAATACCCCCTCCAAAATAAAAAAATGCATATTCTGATAATAAATATGTAAACAAAAACAGGGGAATTGGGCACTCATAATACTATGCTGAATGCCAATTGGTAGATTTGGAGGAAGTACTAGAGTAGGGAAATTATTATTTCACAACCATAATAGTAAAGATTGGTTCAGACAGTAACCATCAATGGATGCTAAATTGGAGGAGACAGTACTGATGAGGGGATGCAAATTTACAGGGTCTTTTTCTTAAAAAAAAAAGTATTGCATATACTTAAGGTATACAATGTAGTGCTATAAACTACAGAGATAGACAAAATATGTGTAGAACAAATTAATGTATGCTTCATTTTATATGATTACCCATTTTCCCTCCCATGGCAAAAACAGCTATACTCAACTCATTTAGTAAAAATTCTAATACTTACACAATCTCTCTGTAGATTACTTATTGGTTGCCAGTAACTATACATGGAAAAAATTAGTATTTTCACTGAGTGATCAAAAGTAACACAAAACTTGAAAGACAAATGGACACTGAGTCCTGTATTGGTTTGCTAGGGTTGCATAACAAAGTACTACAAACTGGGTGACTTAACAGCAATGTATTGTCTCACACTTCTGAGCCTAGAAGCCTACAATTAAGATATTGGCAAGTACGGCTGCTTCTGAGGGTTGTCAGGGAAAAATTTGCTCCCAGGTTTTTCTTTTTGAATTATACACACACACATATGTACATGCACACAGAGACCATCTGCCCGCTCATCCCAAAGACAAAGCAAATGGAGCAAAATATAAAAATTGGTGAATCTGGGAAAAGGATATGTAGGTAGCTTTATATACTATTATTATACATTTTATAGTGTTTGAAATTGTTATTATTATTTGCAGTATTGGTGATTGAACCCAGACTCTAGCACGTGGTGAACAAGTGGTCTACCACTAGCTATATACCCAGTTCTTTACTGTTTTGCTTTGAGACAGGGTTCAGCTAAGTTGCCCAGGGTGGCCTTGAACTTGTAATCCTCTTGCCTCAGCTTCCCAATCAGCTGGTATTACAGGTGTGTGCCACCACAATTGCCTTTATAGTCTTGCTAGGTAAAAGTTAAGGAAAATAAAAATTGTGGTAACTTTATAAAAGCAGCAAGGAATCTGTAAGAAAAGATATAGGGAAGCTCTGATTTCAGAGAAAAATAACAAAGAAATAGAAGAGACACAAGATATTGTCTAAATAATCAATGTAATCAGATTTCAAAAAAAAGGACAGAGAAATGGCAGGACTATTCATTATAAGAACATGCATTCCCAGAGATGAAGAAATACCCACATTCTCGTTCAAATGACCCACTGAGTATCAAGAAGAATGAATTAATGAGTAATAATTACTGTTGTTTTAAATGAGCCATCCTCAGCTCCACCTTTGTGAGATTCTAGTACACGAAGGTTAAACTGTCCATGTCAAAATCTTTTGGAACAAAAGACAGGTAATTTATAGATGAACAAGAATCAAGTCATCATCAAACTTGTTATTGATATCACTAAATCCTAAAGGATATTAGCATACAGTGATGCCACACAAGTTAGCAGGGAAATTATTTTAATACCATGTTTTAATATTATGTTCCTGACTAAATCATCACACAAAAGTGAAAGCAAAATGAAAACAGCTTTAGATTTGCAATAATTCAGAAAATTGCTACTGATATATCTACTCTGAGAAAAGCATCAGAAGACATATACCAGAAAAATTTAAAATATAGAAGAGATCCAAATCATTGAATTTAACTCAGAAGTACAACTGAAAAAAATTTAAAATGACATCTCATATGCAGCAAGTCTGGAATTTGTTGGTCTAAATTAGAATGGAAAAGTTTAACACATATATTCAAGGCAACAAGTGATTATACATGACAAAATTTGCATAATTAAAAAACTGGGTGATCCTGGTGATAAGAAGGCAAAGGACATAAGTAATACCATAAGGTCAACAATAATTATAATGTCATTAATGGGGCTTTTCAAGTCTTGCTTGGAGGATCTTTTTGCTTTTTCTCTCTCCCTTCTTTCCCTTCCTTCTTCCCTCCCTTCCTCCCTTCTTTCCTTCCTTTAGGTTTGCTTGTTATAATGTTATAGAATAAGAAGAAAAGTTTCTTTTTATTTATCCATTGGGACAGATATTTTCTTTCCAAATTAGTTTCCAGACAGTTGTAATAGCAAATTCTTTTCAGTGTGCCCTAAGAGCCTCCATTTGGCTTGAACAAACTACCCTTGATATCAACTACTCCTTCAGATACTTCAAAAAATACCCTAACGTAGTTTCTCTTTACTCCTTCTCTCTCTGTGGAAAGGGCCACCTGATGACTGACTCTGGACTTTGTGGCCAATATTGTTCATTATTCTTCAGTACTCAAGTGCTTCAGCATTCTGGTATCAATTTTAGAAGTCAAGTTAAAATCCAACTCTTTTTTCTTGGAGTTCCAGTAGCCCTGTCTTTTTCCCATTGCTGAACTCCTGTAACTACCGGTTTAGTTGTCTGGTCACTTGGAATAGATCACAACACAACCATATCCATTCCTACTACATGGAAGGGGAATTAGAAGATCTGCCTAACGCTACCTGTTACCTGGTCTCTTGTTGGCTCCCACATTCATCTTTTGGATCTGTCCAATTTTGACAAGATTGTTTTACTTCCTTAGACTATTCTAATGTCTTTGTTTTGGAAAGTAGGCCTGGTCACCAAATGTATTTCTTGCTTCAGACTTTGGTCTTTCTCTTCCATCTAATCTACTAAAAGATGTATCTCTTTTCTCTAATTGTTTCTTCTTACTCATAACTGAAACTTGGCTTTCCCATGCTGGTCTCATTGTGTTGTCCCCTTTCAACTGTGACTTTTGCCCTGACTCACTGGGAGGACATGGAAAAACCTTTCTCTGTACTGATGCTATATTAGTTCCTTTTCTAGAGTCAATGGTTTGCAAGAGAGAAGATTTAATACAGGACATTTACAAGTTACAAAACTCACACACACACGCGCCAAATGCAGGAAGAACACAGAATGTATGTCTGTGCGCTGGAGACCCCAAAGATCCAATCCAGGGCTGGGAGCCCACAGCAACGTCCCATGTACATCCGTGTCTGGACTAAATGGCTAAAGAAATCTGTACTAGAGCCAGGATATGATGCTTGTGGCAGAGATGAAGAGCAGGGCTCCCCTGAAGTGAACAGCAGCCCTTCTCATGACAGCAAGGCCTGAGCTCATCCTGTGACAAGAACAGCTGAGTTCACTTCAGGGCAACCAGCTACAACAGAGCTTCTCCTGAGAAACACCCAGCCACTATCTCCTGCTCCTGTTCTCCTTTGTGTTGTTTTGGCAATAATCTTCAGGTGGATCCTCTACACCCTGAACCATGATAACTCAATTCAGCTGGATGTTCCTGAGCATGTTGACCATATCAGTCCACCACAGATGCCTTGAGACCTTGCATCTCTTCACCAATTTGCTTTACTTCTACACCTGCAAATGCTAAATCCTTGTTCTAGTCCTCATTACCTCAAGCAACCTACTGTAATATACCCCACAATGCCCCTCCTCTCCACACAATCTACCTTGCCATTCTTCTAAAATTAACATTCTAAAAGACAACTTTTTCTTCTGAAAACTTCCTCTTTTGTTCAAAGTCCACAGTGGTTATCTTTTTCTTGGAAGTTATAATGACTCCTTATCCGGGGTCAAGGCTCTCTAGTGGTTTTGACAAAACCATTGCTACTGATGTTGGCCCTCATTTTATAAAATGTGTGTGGCGATACCATTCTAGCAAGATAATCCATTGAAAGAGACAGCATGTAAAAGTTGTTTGCAGACTTGTAGTGTCCCAAGTGTCACATAAATATTCAGTAAAGCTCACAGTAAACATTCCCTGGTTTTCAAGGAGAAGCAGTTGAGAATTGTTAATTGACCCTCCTTGCAGTACCTGGAAGGTTACAGATCTTGTTGTTCCTTGACCACAGACCTTGTCTCTCATGTGTATGCTTCTTGCACAACTCACTGTACTCTGCTGGGAGTGCTACGTGTCCTTGGTTACAAGATCACAAAAGTGGAAAACAAAACCTATAAATCAGTTTTTAAATACTCTAATATCCTACACACAATACAAAAACAAGTTAATTTTTTTACCCTTCAGTGATGGTGCTATGGTGGCGGACATTTGTAATTTGTGTCCTATCCCCATTCCTTCTCCTTCAAGCACCCCGGCCCACAGTTTTCACTTCAGGTTCAGGACCTCCGCTACTCACAGCCCTTGTGGTCTGGGAGGTTGGATCCACCCTGGTGTTCCACATTTCAGTGGAGAACACTGAGATGAAAAGCCAGATGGTAAAACGGAAACCAGTTCTGGTGACATCATTTGACCTCAGACCTACTGACGCCAAAGTTAATTCAATTTCTCCTATTTTCACTTCTAGAAATTAATAGATTGCCTTCTTGCTGAGGCAGTTTGGATTAGATTTTACCGTTATCTTCTGAAGTATTTGGTCACAGCAGTGAAAAGCTTTCCAAAAACAACCTAAAATAGTAGAGATTTATTTTAGCTCAGAGTTTCAGGGGTTTCAGTCCATGCTTGACTGACTCCATTGCTTTTAGGCCCGTAGCAAGGTAGTGACATCATGGTGGAAGGGCATGGCTGAGGAAAGCTGCTCATTTGACAGCAGCCAGGAAGCAGAGAGAAAAGGAAAAGGCTAAGTGGAAGCAGCCAAGGGCCAGTTAAATTTCCACTTTATCCATTCCTTTCAGTTCATCCCCACAGTCTGTTCCCATCACCTCCCAATAACACCATCAAAGTATGATGTCGTTAGTGGATTAATGCACTGAGGAAGCTAAAGCCTGCATGATCCAATCTTCTTTAGGCTCCACTTCTGAACATCACTGCATTGGGAATCAAGCCCTCAATACATGAGCATCGGGGGATGCTTCATATTTAAACCACGTCACACACTAAACAAGAGCTTAGTAAGAGCCACAATGGAAAGGGCAAGAAGTAAGAGACTAATCTATAATTTAGTAAACCAGCACATCTTTCCCTTCCCTTTGTGTCTTTTCTACAACTCTAAAGCCAGAGGGAATAAAAAGTCGTGGGCTATGTTTTAGTCTGTTCTTGTTACTATAAGAAAATATGTAGACTAGGAAATTTGTAAGTCATAGAAATGTATTGCTCACAGGTCTGGAGGGTGAGAAATTCAGGATCAAAGTGCTGCAGATTCAGTTCTTGGTGAAGATTCACTTTTCTGCTTTGTAGATATTGTCTCTTGCTGTCCCTCTTGTGGTGGAATAGGCAAAATAGCTTCCTCATGAGGGCTCTGTCCTTGTGACTTAATCACCTCCTAATGTCGCTATCATATTTCACTAACATATTGGAAAGTCGCTATCTTTCTGCAAATCAAAGAAAAGTAGGGAAAGTCAGTCAGGGCCCAGGCAGAACAAAAAGAGATTCCTTTTATGTCCTAGATATAGGATATATTCTCTTCTATTATCCTTGGACATCAGAACTCCAGGCTCTCTGGCCTTTGAAATCCAAGATTTATACCAGGAGCTGCCCAACTTCCTAGGCTTTCGGCCTCTGAGGGACAGTTACACAGCTGGTTTCCTCAGTTCTGAAGGCTTTGGACTTGGACTGACCCACACAACTGGAGCCCCAGAGTCTCCAGCTTTCAGACAGCCTCTCGTGGAATTTGTCAGCCTCCATAATCATGTGAGCCAATTCCTCTAATAAATCCCCTCTCGTATATCTTTCTCAATGTATCCCATTGGTTTTACCTCCCTGGAAACTATTGATTAGTATATTTCGATCAACACACGTGGAAGGGAAGAAGCAGAAGCAGGACTTGAACTTCAGTGTTGGCCCATCGCCTGGGCTCTTGTGGTAAAAAATGGCCTTTTAGGGTCCTATATGAGGCTGACGTGGCTGGGCCTTCATAGCTTATCTCTATCGGTCACTGAAGTGACCAACCCGGAAGAGGTGGCTCTGTGGCTAAAGCCACCCTTGCAGGAGCTTGAGGAAACTTGTCCTTTCCTGAGGGATGATCTTTGTGACCCACTTCCATGTCCATCACACATACGCAGCAGACTTAGGAGTTCATAAATATTTGCTAAGTGAAATAAGTCTTTCCACATATCCCAAATGTTTTCTTGAGTGTAAAGTAGAATTTCTGAGTAAAAGCATTTAAAACATTTTAATGTGAGTACACAGAAATTCACTCCGGAAATTTTTGTGACAAACAACATGTACAATGCCCTCTCTCCTCTGCTGGTTTAGCTTACAGAAGAAATTGTTTATGTTTTAGTCTCATTTACTTTTTTCAACTTTTAAATACCTATGATTTTTATTGTTTGTTCTTGTTTTTATTCTTATTTTCTACTTTAAATACTTAAGTATTTTTCAATGCTGGAGTATTTTTGGCTGATACCGCCTTTGTTATTTCATTTCATGATTAAATCTTTCACCTGTGAACAGTTAATTTCTTATGACAGAAGAAACGATGCATATATTTGCCACGTTGTCTTAAACAGGTATTTGTTTATTACAGTGCACATCCTTAATGATTTTATGCATTTGATGAACTCCAAAAAGAACTGAAGAAAAGAAATTCTGAGAAACAAGTTGTTCTGATGACCTAAAGACAACATGTTACAGAGATGGTCGCATGTACCATTGTGTTACTGAGAAAGTTGTGTGATGCCTTCTCTGACTCAAATTTTTCTATATGAATTAGGAATGATCAACTCCATGTTGCTGCCTTTTTCCACTAATTAATTATTTCAGTATCTCATTCACACTCAATGCAAAAATTCAAGGAAGTACTAATAATTTAATGTCTGTTTCACTTGCATGGGGTAGTAATAGCTTTGTGTTAGTCTGTTTTCTGTTTTAGTTCTTATTGTGAAAGCCCAAAATGATGGCCTTATTATGAGGTTTTCTGTCTTGAGTCTCGTTAGATTAGAAATGTCATTGAAAATTGGTCTGTGTGGGCGTACAGAAAAATTTCTATCACAGGATAAAAATAGCAATAGCCAGAGACATGAAAATTAGACCACAGAGCATCATTTGAGTTTTGAACTAGATATAGTTTGGATTTGGAATGAGATTTTTTTTTGGCATGACTTCAGGATATTTTGATTTTGAGTGGAATGTTAAATTGGCTTCTTATTCTGGTGTCTTAAGAGGAGATTATCATTTCAATGAACTTTTATATGAGCTTTCTGTGCTAGTGTTTTCTATCACATTAGAGAAAAAAAGGGGGATGAATTTTAACCCAGCAGGAGGAAGTAAAATATTAATTTTTCCTTTTCCAATAAATGTGAGGACTGTTTAGGTATTTCCAAATGGGGCAGATATAAGCTTTATAGAGTTGTAAAAGTATTTAAATATATGCCCTTCGAATATTTTGTGGTTGATGATGGCAAGGGAAATAAGTATTTGTCTTTTTAATATATTCATACTTTTTCAATCATTTATGAAAATTCGATATTATGTGAAAAACAAATGTCTTAAAAGTTTGGAATTGTGAGGGAACAAAAGCTAAGATATGAAATATTCATTCTTCTAAATAAGGGAACAGAAGTTTCTAAAATAATATTCTGGACCTCGTAACACTTTTTTTTCATGTAGCAAATAGCATTGTATAGCGTTTTATGATTCTTCAGAGAAACAGAACATATGAGTGTGTGTTAGTATGTAAGTGTAGAGAGAGAGAGACAGAGAGAGACAGAGAGACAGAGAGAGACAGAGAGACAGAGAGAGAGAGAGAGGCAGATATTATTACAGTACCGGCTTCCATGATTATGAAGACTGAGAAGTCTCATGATATTCTGTCTGGAAATCTGGAAACTGGAGGTCTAGGGAAGCCTGTAGCCCAACTCTCCAAGTCCAAAAGCATCAGAACCAGGGAAGCTGATGGTATAAGTCTCTGTCCTAAGTCAAAGGCCTAAGATTTTAGGGCCCCAAGTCCTGGCATCCAAAGGCCAGAGAACCTAGAGATCTGAGGTCCAGGACAGGGAGAAGAAAGACATCCTGGTTCTGAAAGAGAGAGGGATAGAATTCATCATCCTTCCACCTTTCTCTTTATTCTAGGCCCCTAGCCTATTGAATGGTGCTCATCCACATTGAGAGTGTATCTTCCCTCTTCAGTCCACTTATACACACCAAGTTCCTCTAGAAACACTTTCACAGACACACACCAAATTAATGCTTTACCAGATACACACACACATGTGCGCACACACACACACATCTAGGTTTCCAATCAAGTTGACACTGAAAGTTAACCGTCACATACAGCATTAACAATAGGGTATGTGTGCATATAAACAATTATCAACAAATTTCTTTGAGAGCTGCTATCATGTATATGGACAATTGTCTTTTGTTTTTATTGTGGTAAATATATATATATTTTAAATATGATATACAATGGTGGTACATTGGTTCACAAATTTAATTCATTCCACTATTCTGGAAAAGATGGCCACGTTCATGGTCTTGTGGGAAAGACGGCCATGGTTGTTTTGTCACCTGGTGAAGAGCTCACAAACAAAAACAAAATTTTGCCAAACGCTTCTGTTTGTGAATGAAAAACATTTGTGAATCAAGATATCACTATATTTATGTATCATACACTGATTATAAAATATCTATTGCTTTTAAGTGGAATTAAGTACATTCACATTGTGCAATCAACACCATCAATCTCCAATACGCTGTCATCATCCTAAAATGAAATTTTGTATTCATTAAGCACTGCCTATTTCATCCTTCCTCCCAATCCATGGTAACCACTATTCTACCTTCCTGTTTCTATGAATTTGACTATTCTAGGAGCTTCGCACATAAGGAACAACATTTTTAAAATTTTTGTTTTTATTAGTACATGTACATAATGACTACATCCACTGTGGAGAGTTGCTATAAGTACATAACACATTTTAATTCTTTTTATGTTCCCTTCCCCTCATTGCATGTCCTGGTTTTCCCAGCTCTTGGTCCCCTTCTCATTTGTGAAAGATCTATCTCCTTTTGTGACTGGCTTACTTCACTGAACACAATGTCTTCCAGGTGATCCATACTGTGGCATGTTTCCTTATTGAACTGTCTTGACATTTCTGTTGAGAATCATGCGATTCTAGATGTGAGGGCTTATTTTTGAGCTCTTTCCATTGGTCTGTACATCTATCTTTCTGCAGCACCATACCGATTTGATTGTTGTAGCTTTGTTTTGAAATCATGAAAAGTAGGATTCCAACTTTGTTCTTCTTTTTAAAGATTGTTTTGGATACTTAGGGTTCTTTGAAATTACACATCACTTTAGGATGGAATTTTCTATTTGTTATGGTTTGTGTCTAGATGTTCCCCCAAAGCCTCATGTGGTAAGAGATAGCTGGATCTAGGATGTGCGGTTACTAAATTAATCCACTGATCGGTTTGGCATGGTTCTGCTGGGATCAAGGATGTGAAACTAAAATTAAGGGTGGGAGTTCTACCCGCCCTAAGGGCATGTAGCCTAGATAAAAGATACAGGAAGAAGCTAACTAGCTGCTTGTTTGCATTGCTTATTTGCATACATTCCTTGTATTCCTCACTTTGCTTTGCTGCCGGTTGGTCTGCGATGCCAGACCGTCCTGCCTCTGCATGCCGCCCTGCTTCAGACCCAGCGGACTATAGACTGAAACCTCTACAGACTGTGAGCTAATAAACCTTTCTTCCCCTAACTTTGGGTGTCGAGTATTCTGTCCCAACAATGAGAGAAAAGTAACTAAAATACTATTTTTTCAAAAAATGTCATTGTGGTTTGATAGGGATTGCATTAAATCTGTAGATCACTCTAGGTACTATTGTCACCTTGGCTCACAGATTAGAAAATCTGCGAAGACAAGGTATTATTCCTTTTTTGGAGGGGCAATGCTGGGGATCAAACTCAGGGCCTTGCACTTGCTAGGCAAGCGCTCTACTGCTTGAGCTAAATCCCCAACCTCTATTTCATTTAGTTATGCCTTCTTAAGCAACATTTTATAACTTTCAAAATACAGGTGTTTTACTTTTTTAGTTAAGATTATATCTAAGTATTTTATTTTTTGCCATGCTACCATAAGTTGAATTTTTTAAATTTTCTTTTTGGATTGCTTGTTGTCAGTGTGTAAAAACGAAACTGATTTTTGTGTGCAGTTTATATCTTGCAAATTTGCGGAATTTGTTTATTAGTTCTAACTGATTTTTAAATGGACTATTTAGTGTTTTACATATATAAGACCATATCAGCTAGGCAGAGAAACAATTTTATTTCTTTTCCAACTTGGATGTTTTAATTTCGTTTTCTTGTTTACTTGCTCAGGCTAACACTTCCAGTGATATATAGAATAGAATGCTGTTTCTTTTTTGTAAACACCTATGATAAGTGTAGCCAAAGTGATCAGGAAGCTGCAAAAGAAATTTTAAATTATCTGGTGTTGCATAGGTGCTGGGGGAGCTTTCTCTTCATCTAGCCATCTGGAGTCATCCTTTAAACCCCAGCCCCAGTCATGCACAGGAAAACCCTCTAGACTCTTAACACACACACACACACACACACGTACACACACACACACACACACACACACACACACACTTGTGGGCACCAAAACACAACATTCCAAGATATCTCTCTTCTGTTGCACTTTTACATATTTTTAAAATTATCATACAGTATCTTCTGGTAACTTGGCACAGTATCAGGTTCATGAAGAAGTTTAGTGAATATTTGTTGAAAAAAAGCATAAAGATTAAGAATGTTTATTCATTCTACCCAACTGAAGTTCCTTGGGTCATAAACCTTTAATAAATAGATAAAATAGTTTTAAATTAACAATCCATCTCTTTAAATTTTTAAGCAACTGCTCTACTCTTCCTTTATAAATTATTTATAATAAAATTGTGCTGAACAAAAATAAACTTCACCTTAGCCAAAGTAAACTAATTAGAAATTTGAACTGTGCAATCTGAATTAATAAGGTTTTACTGTTTTAGCATAATTCTAGAATACCAAAGCCAGATGAGAGCTTAACCTACACATGTGCTAATTAGGCAATTCCAGATTAGCTAAAAAGGAGGGGGAAAGAACATAAACAGCTCTCACCAGGACCTGCGGGGCCTGAAAAGTAGGCTATCTAAGGATGCCCCTGGGTTCAACTTCCTGATAACTCTGATTGAACACTTTCTGGCTGTATCCCTCTGAGCAAACACTCACTACACCTGGAGCTAAGGCTGCTGTTATGGAGACCCATCTACTCAGACTCTGCTTGTTTTTGGCTTGTCCGGACTCACTTCTTCTACTGCTATTCTGCCTGCCCGCCTTGGGCTTTGCCAGACTACTCATGGTCTTTACAGGTCTCAAATTTCAATCTCCTCAAAGGTAAGTTCTGAATGTCTCCGACAGGTATCCTCCTTTCTGTGAGACAGATATCTTCCCTCTTACCACCTCCTAAGAAGATGGTGTCCTGCATGCAATAAATTAGCTGCCCTTGGGGCCAGTACCTGCTCCTTGGGCCTAGGTGGTAAGAGGGTACTGTCTGCTTTCCTAGAGGGTCTGGGTGGAATATGCTCAAACCATACCAGTGGGGGCTGGTACTTGATTCAGTGGAAACAGAACCTGAAGCCTGAAAGATTAAATTCATCATTCTATGGAGAGTTTCTTTCAAATACCACTCTGACCCAGGTCTCTGAAGCATATCCTCTCTCCAGCAGTAGGCTTTTGAATCATTACAAATGTTTGGGTTGAACCTGTGAAGGCTACATTAACAGATAAACCTGGCTTATGATGGAATGTCTAAATGTATTTTCACTGTGTCTTTCATCAGAATTATTTATGATTAAAAAATAAGGATGCCTGATATCACTGGAACACTGAAAAAGTGATGGGTCCTCAATACATTATTTACTTTTTATTTGTTTTTCTTAATTTAAGCTAATGAGTTGCTACTGCAAGAGAAATTGGCACAAAGCCTAGCAGAGGCTTCTTGGTTTAGAAGTTTGAAGTAAGGCAATATGGAAAATGAAATTTATTTGATCAGTATTTGTTGAGAACCAACTATGTACTAAATCCTGGAAATATAACAGTAAAAAAGGCAAGAATAGTCTCTGTCATGTAACTCAAACAGTATTTATTCAATTGATTTTGTTTCCCATGTAGGTAAGTGGTAGAGAGAAGGTGAAAACCAGGTTCTAAAATCCTGCACCAAGTTTTTCTAATCGAAGTATAAATGAAAGACCATAGCACCAAAGTAGTGATTTGCAATGGGAAGGGGAACAGGGAGGATGGGGAACAGAGGGACAAGGAAAAAAAAAAGAGAACAGAAGGAAAAAAATGGAAACAAAGCTTTGTAAATAAGGAGGGGAAAAAAAATAAGGAAGGGAAAAGGGATTGAAGGGAGGGGAGGGGAATGAGGGAAAAAATGCGGCAAGATCTATCTTGTACAGGTACAAATTCCCTGTGATGAATGTTAACCTTAAGTATGTCTAAAACGTAGCACTAAAATAAAAAAAAATAGCAATTTACATGAAAACTTATAATTTAACCCCAACAAGAAAGCCGAGAGTCAGAATAATGCATAATGATGTTTTTAATAATCAATAGTCGTGTTGCCCATTATGATGTCTTCTTCCCTCCGACCGCCATTTAATCGTTTACTTTGATTAAAAAGAAAAGCATGAAATAAGACACACTAAGAACACTAAACCCACTAAATAAAATAAAACACACTAAAAACATCTCAGCAAATAACTAGCAGTTGTCATCTTAATTAGTGGATTAATTTTACACTTTCCTAAACCCACCTATATGAGGAAATCTCTAGCCCTACAATACCGAGTAGTTACAGGTTTCTATCACCAGAGGCTCATTATTCCTTGACCTGTGTTCACTTAGCTATTTAACTCCAGGCCAGCACAAAAGACCCTGCCCTACTTCCTGCTCTGATTTACTCTCTCTTGCCACAAATTCATCCATGTTCACGTTGTGGTTCCTTGCAACGTACTAAAACCACCCAAATACAGACTGGTGGATGGCGAACTCCTTCCTCTTATTACTCTCATCAGCAGGAAGGGGAGTGCAGTCTCGGCAGCAGATTTCTGAATGCAGGGCAAGTACAAACCTATCTAGTCTCTAACATATCTACTTGAACTGGGAATAGCTGTGATTCCTGGGGAGAGACCCTGTTACCCAGACCATCAAAATTCAGATCAGGGCCAACAGATGAAGACCATATCGTTCCCCAAACTCAAAAGATTCTAAGCCCCAGCCCAACCTTGGTCTGTGCCTGAACAGTTTCTACTTATGTTTAATACCATTTTATTCCAATTGGGATGTGAAACTTTGAGCTATCACCCAACTCTTCTTTCATATTCTGACACAATTCATACACTTAACTGTCTCAACCACAGTGTCTTTTCAGCCTTGGCTCCATAACCTTTTTCTACATAATTAGTAGGCACACATGACCCTAGTCTGACCCTACGGGACCCAATTTAGATAATACGTGCTATAATCCCAGCACTGAATGTAGGCACCCTGTGATACAGGGTGGTTTCAGAGAGAGATATTTCTGATCCCTTGTCTCGTGGAAGATGAACCTGCAATCAGATTCACTTGGAAGCTGGTTTGATGGGTAGTTCTGCTCTGGTCACTGATTGACTCAAAGCCTCAGGGCTGCTTATACAATGGAGGTTGGATTCAGTCTCAGGAGTGCATGCTTATTATGAAATGAAGTTGAAATATTTGTCGTCTATTGATTTGCAAAATTTGCAACAGATTTTCCTAAAGCCATGTTCGGTATTGCTGTGGTAACCTATTCTTACGTATTAAAATAAGAATGTCAATTATTATTAAATTTTGATAAATGATTCTATTGCATCCCGATACATGAAAGTAAACCACTGGGCAACAGAAGGGCTTCATCTAGTAATTATCTCACATTAACCAAACGAATTGGAGTTTGCAGCTTTCTGGTAAATCTTTGATACATGAACAAATTTACATATCATCCTCTGAATTACTTTATGGTAATTTTGGACACAGGAATTATACAACTTGGTTACAAAAATAAAGGGCTGTGATTCTTCGTCCTACTCTATTAGTAATTTCTTTTGCCGTGCAAAAGCCTTTTAATAGGATGTGGTCCCAAGCATCAATTCTTTGAATTGTTTCCCGTGCAGCCTGAGTTTTATTCATAAATTTTTTTTCCAACCCCTATGTCTTGGAGAGTTCTTCCTATTTTATTCTCTAGGAGATTTATTGTTTCTGTTTTTA